>PVJO010002490.1:0-142562 GCA_004026905.1 Hystrix cristata | reverse complement strand
AGGAGGAGGAAGTCTGCCCTGGGTTGCTGAGCCGGCTCTGTTCCCGCACCATCCACCCTCCGGCTGTTCACTGGCTGCTTGTGGATGCTGCTCTTCCTTGCCCTGTGGGCCCTGGTGCCCTGCCTGGTGTTGCTAACCCTCTACTTTCTCTCCTCCACAGGAGGGAAGAGTGGAGGGAACAAGAAGAACGATGGCGTAAAGGTAAGACGCCAGGGAGCCCGGCAGGGCCTGTCCCTGGCAGCGTCTCTGCCCACAGGGACTGGCTTTCAGGCCTGGGCTGAGACCAGGGCCTTGCTGCTGGTGTTCTGGACAGACGTGGGTCATATCGATGGCCAGGCCATCCCCAGACCCCCTGATCTGGACTTCTGTGCCTACCCTCGCTGCATGCTTGATGGGGTTGATAGCCTGGGGGTGGTGTAAGCATAAGGGACAGGGCAGGCCGGAGGGGGTTCCTGGGGTTCTCCAGGGTTGGTGAACTGGTGAACACACAGGTGTGAGGAGGGATAGAATGGTCCCAGGGGTGGCCTCTTCCTGCCTGAGAGTGGGTGGGCTGGGATGCCCCCTGACCTGCTGGACACACCAGTCCAACCGAAAAAGCCAATAGCAGAGGGACAGACATCCGTTTAGGCTTTGGGATCCAGAGATCCCCCTGCTGAAGCCCACTGATTCAGTGCCAAGACCCCCCCCCCCACACCCCCAATCCTGGGCCTGTGGCTTGTCTCCACCTTTGATGCCCGAGCTACTTCCCTCCACTCCCTGCCGGCCCATCCTTTCCATCTCTTTTCTTTTCTCTCTGCCGTCTGGGACCTGGTCCTCTGCTCTCTGCAGCTCCCTCCTCCTCCGCCTCCAATCACCTTGTGGGTTCTTCTCTCCTGAGACCACTGTCTCCCTCTGGGCTCAGTGCCTCACCTGGCCAGGGCACCAGGCCTGGGCGGGCCGAGGACATTAGAAGGTATGAGATGCTGTGTGAACATGACCACCTACAGGTGTGCTGGTGGCTTCATAGCTTTGTTTATAGTGGCATTTATAGTCTCAGACCACCGGCTTTGGTCTGTCAGAGGCTGCAGGGGAGGAGGTCTGGGCTAGACACTTCTGCCCTTAACCCTCTCCTTCTTGAGTTTCCCTTGGATATGTCAGGTGATATGTGGACTTGGTGACCATTTCTAAGATTTCTGCCTTAAAAACGCCCAAACAAATAAACAAAAAGGGCAGCAAAACCCCCTCTTCCATTCTTCCTTCTCTTGGATGCTTAAAGGATACAGTCATGTGCTGCACAAAGATGTTTCAGTCAGTGACAGACTACGTGTATAATGATGGTCACAGAAGTACCGATGGAGCCAAAAAAAATTCCTAATGCCTGCTAGTTCTACTGTACCTTTTGTGTTTAGATGCGCAAGCACTTAGCGCTGTGACACAGCTGCCCGCAGAGCCCAGTTCAGTACCATACTGTACAGAGCAGCAGGCTTTGCCGTGCCGTCCAGATGTGCAGTGGGCTGCACCTACTTGAGAGCTGTGTGAGCACATGCTGCAGTGATAGCACCATGACAAAAGCATGTAATGATGCACTTCTCAAAGTGTGTCTGTCATTAAGTGACACATTATTCCACATAGTTATTTGCTAATTTGTCAAAATCAATGGTTTTCAAACTGAACTCTGTGAAGCCCAAGGGTTCTGGGGAGGTCCCCCTGGCAGCAGATGGGCTGAAGTGGGTTAGAAACGGTAGGGGGCCTGGTTTACAAACTTGTGGGCTTCTCACACCCTCTGCACCCAGAACAGTTACACATCACAGCCGTCACAGTAAAGAGAACCAGGTGGGTTAACCAGCAGCTAGATCTTGGCTGGTTATCTAGATTCCCTGAGCCTGTGTCTCCTGTTTTACAGAGTGAGGTTAGAAGGGTGTCCACCTCCTAGGGCTATCTGCTTGGATTAGCTGGGATACTGTGGACAGAGAGCTTAACAAAGTGCTGGTGTGTGATACACATTCATGAGATGACCATTGAGATAATCTTTTCTGTTTGTATTTATTTATTTATTTATGGTGCCGGGGATCAAACTTGGGGCCTTCTACTTGCAAGGCAAGCACTCTAACTGCTGAGCTAAATCCCCAGCTCCATCTTTTCTGTTTTATATGTTAGACTTTCAGGTTTTGAAAACAAAATTTGCTCAGGAAAATATTTGGAAACCATGGATCAAAAGCAACCTTATTTGTAAAGTTAACAGGCACCCGTTATGGATTCTGGCACTGGGTTTTGGGTGGCCTGCTCTTTGGAGTACCTCTGAGGTTACCCTTCTCCCTCTGTAAAGGATAATAGAGGGATTTGCAGTGTGGGGCTGCCATCTTTGGAGATGTGCAGACACTGAGCTGAGGGTGATGGGCGCCTGGGAAAAGCTGTTTAACTGGCCCCAGGGTGGGGTATGTGGGGCAAAGGCCACAGGTGCTGGTCGGCTCTGGCCCCGGTCAGTGGAAGAGGTGGGCCTGCCCCAGTCCACCTGGCTCTCAGATGGGGCCCTGGAAAATGCCAGTGGACGCCCCAGTGGGCATGGGGTCGGGGGCTCCCTGGGGCTGGGGCTGGGTTGAAGCTCTAAGCCTCGCCCCTCTCCGGCAAAGCCAGGACACAGGCTGGCAGGAGACAAGGACAGCACAGAGCACAGGGCTCTCTACCGTCACTGCAGAGTTTGCCGGTGGGCACGGCTGAATAGTGTCCCTGCCTCCTGCAGCACAAGACAGAGTCCAAGTGGCTTCTCAAAGTGGCCTGGGTGCGGATGAAGAAAACTGAAGGGCATCCATGGCCTGTTCTTCTCTTCGTAGCTCAACCTCCTTCTCTCCCCTTGGCAGCTGGAAGGTGAAAGCAAATCAGGAGGCCTGGCCCAGGATTTGGGAGGCCAGCCTGCCTTGTGTTGTTCCCTGAAGGAGCAGAGAAGGGAGAGAGGAGACGGTCAGTCATGTTTTCCTCAAGTCAAGAAGTGCGTGTTTGGCTAGGTGTGGTGGCACAAGCCTATAATCCCAGCGCTTGGGAGGCTGATGCAGAAGGATCACCACAAGTTTGAGGCCAGACTGGGCTACATAGTGAGTACAAGGTCAGCCTGAACTACTTAGTAAGACCCTGTCCCCACCACCAAAAAAAAAAAAAAAAAAAAGAATCCAAACCTCACCATTCATTCCCTCCCTTCATGGACCCCGATTCTGGGTTCTGTTGTCCGTACAAGGGATGAGTAGCAGTTGTTGGCAAGAGCTGGTAAGCAAGTCACACCAGAGGGATCTGGTGGAGCCAGCATAGCAGACACAAATTGAGCCCCAAAGTGGGAAAATCTGTGCCCTTCCTACAACTTGGTCCTTTGAGACAAACTGCCATTCCAGCTTGGTCTAGACAGAAGAACAGTGGCTGGTTCTGACAATAGAGGAAAGACTGACTTGTCTGTGCTTTCTGGGCCTTGTGGGACTTTTCAAGGTTAATGCTGACCACACTCAATTTCTACCACCCTTGCTAACCTTAGAACCTCGCTTCTACATGTGGATCTCAGAGAGGTGACTCTACTCTTGGTGAAAGCCCCTTTGTTAATCAAACTTGAAAGTGCTGGTCAGTGTGAGATGATTAGTATCACCCTCCTTTGTGATTCAGGGAAACTGAGTCCTTCCATCTCCAAGCAATGCCACCCCTAGGCCTTGCCTTCTATAAGGCAGTGCCTACTCCTCCTGCCCCTTACTGCACTCACTGCCCCTGTTGGTGTGCCATCCGTGCCGTCATGACCTCTCTCCCCATGTCCCATCCTGTCACTGTGCGTCCAAATCTGATGCAGTCTCTGCTCTGTGTTCCCTCCTCGTGTCCCACCTGGAACCTTCTGGCCTCTGCGCAGCTCCTCGGGAATCTGCTGACAGCTGAGCTGTGTGGGTGTGGCCCCCTTTCCTCACACACTGCACCTGGCCTGCTCCTGACAGGAAGGGATGCAGCCTGAGAGGAGAGGAGAGGAGGGAGGGACGGAGAGGGAAGGGTAGTGGAGGGAAGGGGAGAGGAGAGGCGAGGAGAGGCGAGGCGAGGCGAGGAGAGGATAGGATAGGAGAGGAGAGGAGAGGGGAGGAGAGGAGAGGGGCCTTTTTAGTTTGCTGGCTGCAAAGTCACACCGCCCAGCCTAGCTGGGCAGCTGCTGGGCATCCATGCTCCCATGAGCACATGAGCATGAAATCCCCAGGGAGGTGCCCCTGCCACATCTGTGGAGGCCCTGGCTGGAGGG
Organism: Hystrix cristata; assembly: GCA_004026905.1. Taxonomy (NCBI): domain Eukaryota; kingdom Metazoa; phylum Chordata; class Mammalia; order Rodentia; family Hystricidae; genus Hystrix; species Hystrix cristata. The sequence goes on along the minus strand of PVJO010002490.1, from coordinate 138,331 downwards.
CAGAGAGTTAGAAAGCCTGGAATTAAACCCGAGACCCTCAGGGAACATCCAGTGAGCCCCATAGCACAGGCCTACCTTCGAGGCATCTCAAGCCTCTCCTTTGCCTCTTGGCCTCCAGGAGGGGGCACTGTCACCAACAGGGGAAGCTTCAAAGGGAGTCAGGCTGCATCTCCAGCAGAAGAAAGAGCCCCGCACTCAGGGCCTACACCCAGCCTCAGCCCTGTCAGAGGATTGCTGAGCGGGCCTGGGCAGTCCCCTGCCCCTCTCAGAGCCATCAGTCTTCACCTGAATGTGAGTCTTTAAGACTCCTGGCTCTGAGAGTGAGTGAAGGAGAAGGCGATCTGCATTTGCACCCACCTCCTGGCCACACAGCCAACACTGGAGATGCTACAAGTCCCCCAAATGATGGAACCCACCAGCTGGAAGGCCATGAGTTTCAGGCTCTAGGCTTGGCTTCACTTCCAGCTGTACCTCAGTGTCTCTAACAGCATAAAGGAGTTGGATACGAGGGTTGCTGGGAAGCTGTGAGTGCAGCAGCATTCCCAGGCCTCTATGCATGGCCCTGATATCCCCAATATCACCTGGGGATATTGTTGAAAATGGAGGTGGCCAGGTCCCACCTAGACTCCTTTTTGACAAGTTTCCTGAGTTTTGGGTGTAGTTCAGTGGTAGAGTGTTTGCCTACCATGTGTGAGGCCCTGGGTTTGATCCCCAACCCTGAAAAATAATAAAAAACAAATAAAGAGCTTCTCGAGTGACAGTGATGCTTACCTGGGCGTGGGGACCTGGTAGCAGAGATGCTTGGGGAGCCTAGGGGACACATTCGGCCTCATCACAGGCCCGAGCACCCTTTTGTCCCTCAAGAGCTTTGGATTCTGGAGGTCTTAGGCAACTGGCATCCAAGAGCCAGGACAGATGTCCCTCATCAGAATGAGCTGCAGTCCGCAGCCCTGGTCTGAGGGAGGCTAGGCCCTGAGCTTGGCCATTAGAGCAGTAGACCCAGGCAGCTGTGCGCAAGGACCCAGAACTTCAGGCTGAGAGGCTCGGCCCCTCCAGGTGACCCTGACTCTTCGTTCTGAGGGCAGGCCAGCAAAGGACCACAGAGGACAACCCTGAGGCCCCTCCTCCTTCCAAACCTGCCCTGTCGTTTCTCTGCTCCCTGCCGTTTTCACGCTGTGTCTTTTCCTGTCCCATCTCTTCTCCTTGTTTTTCCAGAAAAGAAAGTCCAGTTCCAGCGTTCAGTTAATGGTGAGTGTCTGCCGTCTCCTGCACGCCGGTAAATGCTGGGCCTCGGCCCCTTGCTCCCTTGCTCCTGCCTCCCTCCTGCAGGCTGCACTGGAATCCGGGGCGGGGAGAGGGTGCTCAGGGCGTGCGTGGTACGTGTGCCTTGTGTGACAATATGTGTGTTGTGTGTGTGTTGTTTGCGTGTTTCTGTTGACACCTCCCTCCACAGCCCAGATGAGCAGGCCGACAGTGAACTGAGAGCTCCCGGGGTCCGAAGGTGGATTTGAATCCAATCCCATGTCTGCCCTTGGCTTTTTGCTTCTCCCACCCCTCTGCTCTAGAACTCATCTCAGGGCTTGGTTGGTATCACTTGCAGCCAGGGTGAGACTTGGTTGGCTAAAGCCACAGCTGCCAGGAGGCCCCCATGAGCTTGTGCAGGCCACCCAGGCAGAGGAGCCACCAGCTCTGCCTCTGTCTAGGGGCACCAGGGGAGGCATGTGACCCATGTCTCTCTTCTTCTGGCTCAAAGGCTGTCTTACTCAGTTGTATGGTTTTTCTCCCCTCTGAAAAGCCCTCCCTCTCTCACACTGGGAGCCCTTCTCTCTGTCTTCCTCTCCTGCCAGTGTGTCTATTTCTTCCCCATTCTGTGGCCGCCATGGTGTCTCTCTGCCCCTTCACACCCTCTCTTTACCCCTCGAGCAGAAAGGACCCAGGATCCCCTTCTCAGCCCTTCCAGAAAGGCCAGGGATCTCCCTGCAGGATCTCCTTCCTCCCAGTCCCCACTCCCCCTGCCACCCTCTCAGTGGTCCCCCGTCCTCAGGCTGAAAGGTCCGCAGGGTTTCAGGAAGTATCTGGATGGCAGAAGCACGAGGCGCACAGAAGTCGGCCACAGCAGCAGGCAGCCGGGCGACCATACTCCGCTTTGCTCACCAGGCAGGCCTCACAGCCATCCTTCTTCTCTTTGGCAGGAATCTTCGGAGAGCACCAACACCACCATCGAGGATGAAGACACCAAAGGTAGGAAGGGCCTCGCCTTTGGTGTGTGGGCCCCAGACTTGCTGGTGCCTGCTGACAGACCCTGCCCAGGAGCCGCTGGCCGGAAGGGTCCTGTTCCTGCTTCTGGGCAGAGCCTTCCTTGCTTGACTCCTGACAAGCAGGGTACACCGCGGGGCACAGCTTCCTCGTGTGAGGGACCAGGCTAAGCGGGTACACAGATGGGTTTCTTTTACTCGGGGTTATAGACTTACTTTACTAGGTACTAGAGAAAAATTTTAACATACTTGAGTCATGATTGTATAGTGGCGCCATAAATTTTCACTTCGGAATAAGGGTTTTGGAGTTTATTTTTTACAGTGAGTTGATTTTTCAAACATGAAGCAATAATAATAAAGAAAGGGAGAGCAAAAAATCCCCAAAGCCCAGTTGGTGGCCCTACTGCCTGACACCAACCGGAAATGCAGGGATGATTATAGCTAGTGGCTAACTGGCCTCAATAGCTGCAAGATGCATGAGGCGCAGAGGTGTCTGCGACGGGACTGTAAGAGAGGAAACAGAGTAGGATCCACGACTGTGATCTACCTACATACCAGAGCTTCACAGCACGCCTATGAGGTGGCAGGGTGATAAGCTCCATTTTCTAGCCACAGAAGCAGGCCGGAGGGCTTGGAGAAATTGGCTCATCAGGGCAGGGTTGGGAATTGAACCCTGGCTCCAGGGCCTGGCTGGTCACCATCACGCTGGGGGCCTTCATGTATAGAGGGAGCTTGGAGGAAGGGACAGAGTGCTTATTTCTGTGCACCTTGGGACCCCAAATCCATGATGCATTAGCAATGTCCCACTGCCCCACTGTTCCTGGGCACTCAATGCTCTTTGTTTGCCAGGACAGGAAGACTGGTTAGCTCAGGGGTTTGCACAGGTAGGCATGTGCTAGAGACATCTGAGGAGTCTTTAGAATATAGGAAAAGGCCATCCACCTAGAAGGAACACAGCCGTGGTGATTGAGACATTTTTTGGGAGTTTAGGTATTTTGCCTCAAAAAGAATTCAGTGATATGATCATTATTGTGATTCAGGCTGCCGAGCAGTTTTACACACCACTCACTATGATTGGCTCCTGCCCCTAGCAGAACCTGGAAGATGGGCCTGCCTGTGTGTACCCTTCCAGGGCTTCCCACCTGGGGGCAACTCCATCGCCACTGCCTGGCACCAAGGACAACCTTTAAAATGTGGAAGAATCTCCCGTCAGGGTCAAGTCAGCATTATGTGTCCCACAAGTCTGAGCTCCTGATCACATTCGCTGCTGCTGTGGATTCCAATTCCATAGGCCCGTGGTGGGCCAAAACGTGGCTCTTTTGAGATAGGCCCCGTATTCGAGGTTCTCTGCCCCCATGGCAAGAGACAGGCTCTGAGATGCTGAGGCACCTGGATGTGGTCTCATAATCTTGGCCTCGGCCCAGACAGGAACCGTGGAGGTGACCTGGCTTTGTGCTACTTCTCTGGAGTTCATTTGCTGGGTGAGCTTGGGCAACTTACACAACCTCTCTGAGCCTTTTTCCTCAACAGTAAAGAGGTCATGGTGAGGGTGATGGTACCAATCTTGGAGATTACTGTACAGATGAAATGAGAGGCTGCATATAAAGTATGTGCATGGTGTTCAGCACATGGTAGCTGTTTAAAAATATCTTAATTTCTTCTTTTTATTTTTCCAAACTGGAGTTCATAGTTGAATGTCAGAAAGCCACACAACATGTTCTTGGAGCACCCATTTTACTGAAAGATTATTTAAGACAGATATTTATATGTTAGACAGACAGCGCCATTTGAAATGGAATGCATAGTGTGCGCACACTATTGTTGTGGAATAAGAGGCGCCAAAGACATTTTCCACCTGGGTCCTGGCTTCCAGCTACACCCTTGAGGCCCCACTTCTGCACTGTCATCCTTCAGACGGACCCGGATGGGACAGTTTACCTCCTCTTACAGAGGAGACTCAGGCTTGGAGAGGAAGAAGGGCGTGTACAGAACTAGAACTTGCTCTTTGCCTCAGCCTCCCCACATGATAAACAGACCCAGAGGCCGTGTCTGCAGGAAGAGACATTTGCTGAGCCGGGAGCCCCTCCTGGTGGCACAGAGAGGAGACAAGAGCCCTCATCCCTCCCCAGCCTCTCAAGGCCCAGAGGAAGTTCCAGGATGGAGAACTATCTTCCGCATTAACTCGTTAAGCTTTCTTGCTAAGTGAGAGTGGCAGCTGGTGGGGTGGACTCTGGGCTCTGACCTAACATTAAAGTTAATTAGATACATCATCCTCCCGGGAACAGATTCCCCCTGAGGAAAGGAGGGGACATGAATATTTCAGAGCCCAGGCTTCTTGCCTTGTGAGTTGCACAAGCTTTCTCTCCACTTCCCTGCCTCCTCCTGCACAGCTCTGTGCAAAACTGGTTTTCTCTCTACCCTGAACAGCTGCCTGAGAGTCTGGGCAAAGATGTTCTGTGAAGTACTGGAAGTACCGGTCCCACTGTGTTGGCCTCAGCCTGCTGTGAGCCCATCTCAGGAGAGTGCCTGGACCTCTCAGGGGCCTCCACGTTCCCTCTGCAGGGCAGCACTCCCACACTGTCTGGGGGAACCCTCTGCACAGGAGAAATGCCACAGCCGCTGCAGGCCAAGCCCCCGGACAGCAATGGGGCTGCTGAAGGTGTAGAAATGGCCCAGAACCAAAGTGAACTTCAGGGCTGAGAAGCACCAGGTGCCAGGTCTTCTGCCCCAGAGAACAAAGCTAGGGGGATCCCTGCCTGCTAGGCTTCAATTGCTGACAAACTGGGCATCCCGAGTGGCTGTGCACCTGGACAAGTCAGGCACTGGCTCATGCTGCATTCATGGAAATATAGCATCCAGAATTGGACAGGAGATAATGTACCCCTGGTGTTCTGCATAGTCCAGGCTACTCCCAAGACACTTCACACTCACAGAAGTGCCCAGACAGCTTGAAGAGTAGATGACCAGCTGGAGGCAGGACTTGGAAACCACAGCCTGGAGGCCCCAAGCCCTGAACTGTTGGGGGTGATGCATAGAGACTGGGAAGTAGATGCTTGCTTTAGGGCTCCAGAAGGCAAAAAGAAGACCAGGACCATAACTAGAGACTTTGCGGGACACGGATTTCAACTTGAAGGAAAGAGGTACACATGGTGAGAGCTGTGTACCAATGCAGTAGGCTGCCAGGCAGGCTGCAAACCCCAAGGCTCCAATGGGGTCTGAGCTCCACATGTCAGGCTGCTGGGAAGCAGCCCTGCCCTGGCTAGAGATTCACGCTGTGCTTGGGACGAGCTTCCAATTCCAAGACTTCCAGATGGTAAAAATGGCAGCTCTCTTTTATGGAGAGCCAGAACTGCTCAGAATGCTTGACTTGAGGCCTCACCATTTACATGAATGCGTTGACATTAGGGGATTGGAACAGCAGCTGGCTCTCAGTGGGGACTGTGAATGCATTAGCTATTTCTACCAATGTAATCTTACCTCACTTGATCCTCAGAGCCACCCAACAAGGTGGGTACTATTAGTATCTCCATCATAATATGGGGAAACTGAGGCTCAGGGCAGTCTCTTGCCCAAGGGCATGTAGCAGTGGTAGAACCAGACTCCAAACCCTGGGAGTCTGGCTCCAGAATCAAGCCCTCAGCCACTTCATCAGACTCCTTGTGATGACAGTAAGAAGCCACCCATGGGAAACAGGACATTAAGCAGAGGCTTGTGGCATGGCAAGCTGGAAGCGTCTCAAAGTCTGTGCAGAGCAGTCAGGGCGGTGGTACAGGACCCAAGTCCGGGTAGGAGCACGTGGGTTTGCTCGGAGTTGTCACTGTTGATTCCATGTAAGAGTGAGTAGCCTGAAGTGGCTCCTAGCAGGGCCAGTCTTTCCCATCCTCAGTTGCCAGCTTCTGAGAGGGAAGGTGGAGCTGCCCAGAGGCCAGGTACTGGAGGGCATAGGTTAACCATGTAACTTGGGCAGCTCCAGGGGCAGGGCAAAGGTAGGAGCCATCTGCCCACGTCTTCATCTTCTCCCTCTGTATGTATTGAGTGCTGCCTCTGCCCCGCCAGGCAGGGTCCCAAGAGGGGGGCAACACCCACAGTGATGTGGTGATCCTCTGAGTCTAAAGAGGGACTTATTCCAGCCTTGGTGATTCTAGCTGGAGCTAAGAGAGAAAGAGCTGTTCACTGGTGACCAGCATTAAAGGATAGTCGCTCTGTATACCACAGAGCACCAGCAGGGCCTCATGTGCCTAGGCGTGGGGAGTGGAGTGGGCTTTGGAGCTGCAGTATCTGCTTGAGGTCACAGCTCTGCCCGAGCCTGTCATTTGGCCTCTCACCTTCAACTGGCTCATTGTGACACAGGAGCGAAGCTGTGCCATGAGACTCTGAAGCTAAGCACACAGCACAGGACCAGGAGCTCACTCACCTTTCACTCAGCACTGAAGGCCTGAGGGGGCCGGGTCTGTTCCAGGCTCTCTGGGGAGGCCACGGCCTGGCCTGTGTGAGCACACATTGAGTAGAGAGCCAGATATGCATACGGGCCAAGCAACTGCACGGGGTCAGCGTTACAACAGCAAGTGGGTTGGGGCACCAGGGTCCCATGGAAAAGGCTCTGGGCTCTGAGCCAAACTCTGCCCCTGCTGTGTTCCATGTCCTTGGGCAAGTCCCAGACCCTCACTGGGCCTCGGTTTCCAAAGTAGTTTGGTACGGAGGTTGAATCCCTGGTTTCCAAGGTTTTTCCAGCCTGGATGCTCTGTGGTTCTGCCCCGGGTCTGACGTGAGCGCCTCAGTGCAGCGTGGGCAGCTGGTGAGAAAGGGGCAGGTGAAGGCTCAGTCAGGCTTGGTCTCCCTCTCAGGCCCCGACTGCGAAGTGCTGAGGCTGGCCAAGCTCACAACCTGCAGTCTCCGCTTCTGGTCAGACGCTGAGCCTGTGCCTAGGGGAGGAGAGCGTGTCCTAGGGATTGAGGGAGGCTTCAAACCCCTTCATCGCAGAGGCTCAGTCACCTCATGTGTGACTCTGGGCCATGCTGGCCTTGCCTATTCCTGAGGAGCAGGTGAGGCTGCCCCCGGTTGGGGGCTACAGGAAACGAGTGGTGCATACAACGGGCACCTACTATGTACCAGGCTTTGGGCCAAGTGCTTTGCGTTTATGGCTTCATACCAACCTCACAACAGCTCCCAAGAGGAGGAGCCATCATCTCCATTTGACAGACCAGCAGTCTTGTAGCTCATGGCTACACAGCTTAGAAGGACCTGGGCTGGAATTTAGACAAAGATCTGTCTGGGTTCTTTCTATTACATGTTTGGTGCTGAATGAATGGCAGATAGTAACATCGCCATTTTACAGGTGGGAAGCCCCAGGCTCAGAACTCACACATCTAATGAGAGAATGGATGCCTAACTCCCTGGGAAGACCAGTCGCTCGATGTTTCAGTGACAGACAGGGAAGAGCAACTTAGATTCATTGATCCTAGAAAGCTCTAGACAGTGCAGTGCCTGACTCCTATAGGCACCCAAATGGAGCAGAAAGCTCACCCAGACATGAGGGACGCGTAAGCACTAAGACTTTCCTTAGTGGCCTCAGGTTTCGCCACAACGGAGCCCTGGTTCATGCTAGTGATGATGCTGTAGGTGGCACTGTTCAGATTCACACGGCAGTGGTAGGTGGAAGGGACACATATTTTGGATTCAATACCAGGGTTCAAACCAGGCCTAGAACCAGAATGTCCACTAGGCTTTTTGGAAGCGAATGCTACCAGCTGAGAGCTGACTTTACCCTTCATAGTCAAGGGAATTTCACTTCCCTTGACCCTTCTGGGCCTCGGTTTCTTCTCTGAAATGGGGATTATGGGATTTGTCTCCCAGGGGAAATATAAGGATAAATGAGATAATCTACACAAGGTCTCAGGTGCCAGCGCAGGGTCTGTCTGACACACAACGACTCAGGAAACAGGTTGGTGCTTTGTTACTATCATTATTATTTCTGTGTCTCCTCCTGCCTTACAGTGCGGAAACAGGAAATTATAAAGGTGACAGAGCAGCTGATTGAAGCCATAAGCAATGGAGATTTTGAGTCCTACACGTGAGTCGGCTGGGCTCATTCTGCATGTCCTGCCTGGATCGCAGTTCAGGGGTGCGGAGGGCTGACGTTGGGGGTCCTTCTCCCTCCTCACTGAGCCCATCCTCTCACTCTGCATGTGGTGTGAATGAGACTGAGCTCCTGTTTTGGCTGCATTCAGACTTGATCCTTCCAGTGAGCTTTCTCCTCACAACACTTCCGTGCCCCTCAGTCCTCTTCACTCTCCTGCTTCTTTCCCTTACATATCGTGCCCAGAAGAAACTTCAACAGAATCCCTCCGCTCCCCGAGGAAAGAGGGCTCTCCACCCCAGTGTCTGAAGGAGGGCAGGGAGGCAGGCCTCTCCTGAGTCGCCTGAGTGGCCCTGGGCCTTGCCCTGGACCTCCTTAGACCTCTGACCACAGGTGGGCAGGAGTGGGCAAAGACCAAGAGGGCGGACACCAATACCTCGCAGCACAAATTCTCTGAGGGAATAAGGCAGGAACACGCAAATGGCATAAAATAAAACAGGTGGTCTGAGACTTCCTATATACACCTGCGGGCCTTGTGCATGGGCTGGCCCAGAGCGCCCCCTGGTGGCCCTCCTGCTTTCCTGGTCTGGCTCAGAAGCAGCCCCTGGGCTGGCCCCAGGGAGAGCCAACATTCTGAGCTCAGGCCTCAGCGTTGTGGCCAGTGCTGACAAGGTCTGTGCCTGGTGACTCCCACATAAACTTTTTGGTGGACAAAGACTGCTAACCAAGTTAGGTGACCCTTGGCCATTGGGTTGAGGGCTAAGGTGACCTGGCTGGGGTTTGCTCCTTGGGCAGGCTTATCCTGGCTTCCACTGTGCCCAGGAGCTGCAGTGTCCATCCCAAAGGCATGGCAGGCCAGGCACGTTCTCACCACGGAAGGGTTTCAGCAGCAGTGGGTGGCAAAGCTCCTAGGAGGTCACCGGTTCTCTCTGGAGATCAAGGCATGTGCACTGGAAGATGTGTGTGTGAAACTGAGGCTGGCATGCACTAAACACATGTGTGTGCATTTGTGACTATGTGCACAAGGAGTATGCCCAGGTGTGTGCCTGGGTGTTGTCTAAAAGCACCTAGACAGGCTGTTACACTACTCTGAGTTGGGATGTATCATGCCAGTGGCTCTGGAAAGGGCCAGCCAGGGAGGAAGGGAAAGTGGGGTGGCTCCTGTGGACCCTGAGACCTTCAGTTCCATTCCCCACCTCTGTGATGTCACCTCTTTTGGCATCTGCATCTTGTTCTAGGTTCTGAACTTTGCCATGACCTCTGGGGCCTTTCACATCCCTAAATAAGCACCTCATCTTACTGAGCCTCAGTTTCCACATATTTACAATGCTTTGGAGCAGTATTCTCTGAGTTGTGCAGACGAGGAGTCGGGAACATCCAGACACCTCCCCATGTGGGGTTTCTTCCATGGAGGTGCTCAGTCTCTCGCATCTCAGCACCCGGACAGTTCTGCAGCCAGAAGGGTCCTGAGCACCCTGTTGGGCTGAGCACAGCCCCCATCCCCTGGCTCACTCCAGCTGCAGAGTCTGAGGTCCCGAGTGGAGAAATGAGTCATGTAGGGTCACTGCAAGGAGTTCGTCCAGCTCAGACAGTGCCGAGCCTGCCATGTTCGTCTGGCTTTTCCAGTCCCGCCCTGGACTGGGACTTTCGCCTGCTGGGACACGTCCTGGGCTGGCTTCATTGCTATCATCACAGTGGTCAGTGTGCCACCAGAGATCCTATAATTCTGGAGATGGGGAGATGATTTATTCCCTTCGCTTGCATGGCCGTCAGGGTCTTCAGAAGGCCAAGACCTGGCAGGGAGAAACCCACCGAAAACACCCAGGCTCCTGTTGCTGGGGGTCTCCTTGGCCAAGCTTTGCACTCCTTCCCTCTCCCAGGAAGCCCCTTCTCTAATGCTGCTTCCCTTCCCTTACTGAAGAGGACACTGAAGCTCACAGTCAGGGCTGCTGCTAACCACAGGGCACCTTAGTTCCAATGAGTAAAGCAGACCCCCTTCCACCTACATGCCTGGCTTGGATGAGCAGAGGTCACTTTTACGAGAAGGAACAATACCTTTCCCTCATCCCAAGAAGATGAATTAGGATCATCTTGGGATCTGTTGCCCAGAGCTGGGACACGAGGTCGCAAATAGAGGACAGGCTGGCTTTCATCTCACTGCACCTTCTGTGCATACCCTTCTGTGGTGTTCTTGTTTTAAGATGTTAAGCCTCTTGCTTGGGGTCTCATAACCAGCAAGTGGCAAGACCTGCACCTATACTTCCTGGATCTGGATGGCATCAACCAGTCAACAACAGCCCCCAGCACCAGCCCTGCCCGCCACTTGCAAGTTTGCGAGCCCCATCCCATCCACCTGCCTCCTTGATGCTGTGAGGCAGGGGCAGCCATTCCCGCTTCACGGGCTCACCCTCCGAGGGCACAGCGAGAAGCTGCCCCAGCCCCCCTCTCCTCTGCCTTCCTACCCCCCAGGAAGATGTGCGATCCTGGGATGACAGCCTTCGAACCTGAGGCCCTGGGGAACCTGGTCGAGGGCCTGGACTTCCATCGATTCTATTTTGAAAACCGTGAGCAATCCCTTCTCTCTGGGGTGCCTGTTGTCTGCTCTCGTTTCTGTGTCCTGCCTGATGGCACAGCAGGGTGACAGGCAGGGCCCCAGGGGCAGCTCAAGAGCCAGTGAAGAGGAAGATCTCATGTGGACAGGGCTTGGTACCCTCTCTCCCAACCCTGGACCGTCAATGGCCAGCTGTCCCTCCTGTGACTGAGGACGGGGCGGGGGTGGTGTGTCCCAGAGACCAGGGGTACATGGGACACACCATCTCTGCTCTCAACCCTGGGGGATATTCCCTCTTTGCAGATAAAGGAGCCTTCCTGCTGGCTCACCCCCAAGTGGTTTGGCTGCCTGGGCCACCCCCGCTGGCCAGTGGGTCACCAGCTAGCTCTGGGTTGTAATGCATATGTTCCCCATGTAGGTGGTCGTTTGGGAAAGGGGAGGACCACAAGCTCACACTGCTGTGCCCTGCCTGTTTGTCTGGGTCTCCGTCCTGCTTGTCTGTCCTTCCGGGGCCTCTCCTTCACAGGAGAGACCTCCGTGGCTTTGCAGCCAGGCACTGTTGGGGCCCGGGGCTAGGCCTGACCTAGGGTGTTTTCTGCCTCTGTCTGCGTCTTGCCTAGGCTGGGGGTCAGACAGGGACCAAGCAAAGGGCACGCAGGTTAGAATCATGCAGTTTAAGGCCCAGAGAAAGTGCCTGAGAGGTGGTATGTCCGGGTTCTGCCAAAGTGAAGGGCCCTACCACTGGGTGGGGCCACACACATGATTTCAGGTATCTACAGATACCACGTAAAACCCTAGTTTGCGTGGTGAGAAAGCTGTTCGATTTTTTTTTAAGCTGTTCCATTTTAATTCTCTTTCAATACTCTGCTTCACCAAAGGGAAAGGCTCAGTGGGATGCTAGCCCATCTTCAACATGTCTCTCTGATAGTTCCTAATTTCCTTTTTTATCAAAGAGCAAGCATAGCTGGGTATGGTGGCACACATCCCTATAATCCCAATATTCTGCAAGGCTGAGGCAGGAGGATGGCATACTTGAGCCCAGCCTGAGCATCTCAGTGCCTTAAAAGACCCTATCTCAAAACAAAACAAACAAAACAAAACAAAACGGGCTGGGGATGTAGTACTCTGCAAAGGTCCTGGGTTCAATTCTCAGAACCACAATATAAATACTAAATAAATAAAAAGACCAGGCATGTCCCAAAATGCCTTGCAGGCAAGAGCATGGGGCAAGGATTATATCACTTTTATTTTGTTTTCACTGGACTTATTAAAATTTTATTTGGTGATATTGATTGTCCATTAATGGTTATGCTAGAAAGTCTTTCAAAATAAACATGTAATTTAAAATAGTTTCATGAAATAAGCACAGGTGGCACTTGTATATGGTAACAACAAGGGTGGTTCTTTGGTGATGGAATAATCTCTGTCATTCGGAAGGAGAAACTGAGGCCCAGAGAGCAGAAGTGACTTGTCCAGAGGAATCCTGAAAGTCAGTGGCAGAATCTGGACCCGAATCCCTCCTGTGGCCCTCGGCTTCTCGGTGCCACCTGCTCCGTCCACACGCAGCAGCCTGCCTGGGCTGAGGCCCTCCACTGGTCTTCACCCTCTGGCTGAATTACAGAACACAGAGGCTCCAGGGAATCCCCTCTCTCCCCAGAAAAAACTGGAAAATACTCTTCATCTGTCTTTCATGAATCAAACTCTGGTTCTCCAAGGCTAGCAACGGAGACTGAGTTCTTGTACAAAGAGCAGTGGCTGGACCTCTTGGGTGCCTATCACCTACTGCTGCTGCCATTATACTTCTGTCTTCTGGTGGGGCACTGGTCCATGTGTAAACTCTCCAGGCTCCACAAAGGCCAGCAGAGACCAAGCCAGGGCTCAGCTCCCCTGGCTAGGGATGATCGAAGGGACCCACAGAGAGAGGACCTGGTGCAGTAGCCCCTGGCCTGCCTGATGCAGCAGACCTCATCTTAGGTCCTTGGACTCCAGGCATCTCACCGTCTCTGGTCGCCTCCAAGGCAGAACCCACGGGAGCCAGACCCAGAGTAGTGGCTCATTCCTGGCTGAGTCCCGGCCTCCAGCTGCCTTGCAGTCCCTGTGCAGGACCTGTCCCTGTCCCCACCCTGTCCACCAGGATGCAACCTCAAAGCCTCTAATCTGGTCAAGAGACACCACATTGTGGGTGGTGGCCCTAGGGACTCCAGCCTTTATCCAAAATGCAAGGCCCCTCTCCTGAGCAATGCTAAGCTGTTTGTTTCTTCTGGAATTGCTCTAGGTTTTCCTAAGCCAGCTCCATTGGGAGCCTGACTTCTTTTAGTTTCGACCGCATTTCTTTCAGGAAGTGGCCCAGCGAGGCATCTCTGGATCTCAGTTTCCATAAATGTTAAATGGAAGCTTTGAAACAGATGGGCTTGTGGGCCTCCATCCCTGTGTCCTGTCAGGGAAACTCACAGAAGGCTCCTTGAATTTTGTGGGAGGGCCATTTGGTGACCTTTGATCCCTGAGGTTCCTCCCTAACCTAAGACTAAGGCTTACATTCTGTGTGTCCAAGAGGGTAGAATTCCAAGTCTGTTCTGTATGTCTAACACTCATGATTTTGATGGTTATTTAAAGACTAGATAGAGTATGATGAAATACCAGGAAATGGGTGTTGTTGGATATTTTCTATGGTCCAGAAAAAAAAAGATGCTTCATATTTTTCAGGAAATAAATGACTCACAAATATGGCATGACAAATTGGAGTCAGAGGGTAGGGCCAGTGCCAGTGATGAGACTTTTACATTACATGTTCATGATCTGGGAATATGTATTTTAAATCAACTGTCCACTGGTTAAGACCCACATGTAGGTCAGCCTAAGGGAAGGCACAAAGGTTTCTCCTAAGGGTGAGAACTCAGATGGGTGTAGTGATGCACACCTGTAATCCCAGCTTCTCAGGAGACCGAGGCAGGAAGTTCACAAGTTCGAGGCCAGTCTGGGTGACTTAGCAAGACTGTGTCTCAAATTAAAAAAAAAAAAATTCTTAAAAAAGGCTGGGGGTAAAAAAAAAAAAAGGCTGGGGGTGTAGCTCAATGACAGAATACTTGCCTAGCATGTGCAAGGCCCTGAGTTCAATCCCAGTACTGCAAAAACATGCTGTCCAAGCTATCCTTGCATCATTGTCTTCTGTGCTTTGGTATTTTATCTTAATGAAAAAAACATGAGTTCTTGAGCCAGTACAATATTGATAGTGGTGGTGGAAGTAGGTTTTTATTAGTCCCGTCCTGATTATAAGAAATATTATTTTCTCCTAACTCTGGAGTGCTCCATGACTACCAGTGTAATCCTAAAACGTTCAAGGTTCTAAGAATCTACAACTCTAATATTCCCCAAGTTTCCATGCCTACACATGTCTGGAGTTGGCAAGTAGGGGGCGCATGGGCCACATTTGGATTGCAGACATTTCATGTGGCCTGAAAGTTTCAATTATAATTTAAAATAAGTTTTCATACAGAAGTCCAGATTTCTAGATTCTTTTGAGAAACCAGGTGTGGCAACTTATTCGGCATAGTAAGTGCAGGGGAGCCTTGGACAGGGAGCCCTCTTGGACAAGGCCACAAGGTCTTCCTGTCACCTCAGCCTCCCTGACCCAGAGGGAGAGGGTCAGTTGTCATTCAGCATTTTATCCCCAGCTCAGCTCCCTTGTTTATGTGCTACCTGGTCCCTGTGGGGATCTGGATTTGAGGGAGATCAAGCTTTTCTGGTTCTATGATCATCTTGGCCCCATTCTTCTGTGTGTCCAAGAGACTGATTCTAGCCCCCCTACCACCGTGTTTGAAGGACTCAGCATGTCTGAACCTCACCATCTCCAAGCTGGGGCATAATGCCTGTGTTACCCAGAATTTCCACCTTGACTCCCAGGCGGCTGAGCCCAATCCCGGAAATTCCCTCCTGCGAATGAGGCAGACAGAGGGGGCTCCATTGGGAGAGGGCTGCTGGGCGTTGAGAGAGCAAAAGAAGGGAGGCAGGAGGCCCCAAGTTGCATCTCCTCTGCCCCTCCCATCCTGCCCCCAGTGTGGTCCCGGAACAGCAAGCCTGTGCACACCACCATCCTGAATCCCCACATCCACCTGATGGGCGATGAGTCGGCCTGCATCGCCTACATCCGCATCACGCAGTACCTGGATGCCGGAGGCGTCCCCCGCACTGCCCAGTCAGAGGAGACTCGTGTTTGGCACCGCCGGGATGGCAAATGGCAGATTGTCCACTTCCACAGATCTGGGGCACCCTCTGTCCTGCCCCAGTAAGTATCTTCTCTCCCTTCCGCTTCTTGGGTAATCTGAAGGGATGGGAGGGGTGGCAGCCTGGAGGGGCACATCTGGGAAGCCAGCTGCTGCCCTCTGCTGCAGGAAGGCTGCGGAGGGCTGGGTGGGGAGACCTCATCGCGGAAGACGGTTGGGTGGGCTGCCCCCGTCATGAGCTGTCTGTTGGGCTCTTTTCTCAAGTCCTGCTGCCCTTCACTGTGTCTTACAGTTGAAGGACCAGGGCAGGGTCGCTGCGCTGCTGTGCCGCAGGGATCCGCTCTTTGTCCGTGGAATGTGCTGCTGGTTCTCCCACTGGATTTTGCTGGAATTCTCCCCACCATGTTACCCCACCGCTGCCACTGTCACGACTGCACCTTCGTCAAGGAAACCTGCTTGTGCACAAAAGCCATCGTGACTTCACAGGAAACGGCCAAGTCTCCCCACCCACCTCTCACTTGCTCTCTCCCTGCCAGGGCGGGACCTCTCAGGCTTGGGTGCCCAGGGTGCTGGCCCAGAGACCCCCCACCTCCGGTCGGCTGTCATGGGCCTGGTCTGCCCTTGGCTGTGGGCTAGACTGCCCCAGCTGTGGGTTCACCAGAGGCAGGAGAAGGAAGTGTGCATGGCACAGACGGCTGGCCCTCTCTTGGATTTCACCTTTTTTGGGGTCCCTGGGGAAGGGCAGATGAACCTCCCAAGACTCCCCGAAGCTAACCTCCCTACGGGAGAGGGTGAGAGAGGAGCAGATGTCAGGAGCCCTTTGTCTTGAACTGCTGCCCTGATCCCCCCTCTCTCCTGCGCTGGGCTCGTCGTGGTCTGATGACCCTCCCTGCCCGCTGCCCGCTGCCCGCCGCCTGCCACCTGCCGCAGTGTGGGGAGCCCGACCTCCTTGGCCATCCCCGTTGCAGCCCTCCGACATTGACCCCATCACCCACCTTCCCACCCATCGTCCCTGGAGAATTCCAGCTTTGTCCAGTATGAGAGAAGGAATCTGATCGTGTTTCAGGGGCAAAAGAAAGAAACGTCTAGGTATCTCTTCTACTTGGACCGCATGCCTTTTTATAGCCAAACTTCTGTGTATTTCGTAAATGGATTTCATGTTAATGGATATTTATGTAATAACTAGACCTCTCAAATTATTGTGAGGAGGGTTGGGTTGGGAAGAGGGGCCGGAAAAGGGATGAGGGGTAGTTTTTATTCTGTTCTACCTTTTTTTTTTTTTTTTGGTCATTTCTGAGGTGGACCTTGTCACATGTGGTTATCTGGGGCCAAGGCGGACTTGGCCCCGAGAAGCACGGCCTCTCTGCCATTCTGGTCCCAAGGTGAGCTGATGCAGGGCTTCCTTCTAGGACTAAGGAAGTGTAGGCGGTAGTGTGACTTAGAGAGGCAGGAGAGGGAGGGAGGCGGTCAGGATAGAGGTGTCTGGGCTTTGCTTCGCTTCTCTTTCAAACTGGGGTCCTACTACTGCACTTCCAGGATTTCATTCCACCATGTCTCTGTGCACCCCCAGTGCCCCCCACCCACCTCTGGGGCGGCCTGTGAGCATGTGTCTCCATCACCTCACTCCTCTTTGGCACCTGATGGCCAAAGCAAGCACTGGGAATTTCTATTCTTCACACCTCACCCTGAACCTCAGGTTAGCAGCCTTCCTCTCTCCGTCCCTCTCTTGTCCTCTGCCCCTGGGGTGGCCCTGATGTGGAATGCCTTGGCCCACCCGCAAGGATCTCCTGTCTGCACTGTTTTCTTTGCATGACTTTATATGCAGTAAGTATGTTAAAAAAAAAGAAAAGAAGAAAAACATTCAACAAATCAATCTACATGTTTTGGACAAAAAATTAATAATGATAGAGGTTGTATTCTCAGTGTCCGACTTGGAATTATGTCGCTGCCTCTCTGTGCTTTTGGCCTCTGTGTGGCCGTGTTTTGCCAGCATGAGATACTGTCCCCTCTGGAGGATTTTAGGGGAGGAAGAGCCACATCCCCAGGGTTTTGCAGGAAGCTCTGGTTCCCCTGACCCTCCTGGGTGTTGTTTGGAGCAGAACTGTGGGAATGTTTAATCCAGAACTTTCTGAGTCTTCCCTCATCATGAGGTGTCTGTTGGGCTCTTTTCTCAAGTCCTGCTGCCCAGGCACAGGTGAGACGGGCCAGGCTGCAGGCCCAGGAAAGTGGCCGCCCAGGCCTCTGGTTTCTAAGCTGGCCTATCACTGGCCTCTGTCCTCGGCAGAGACCCTGCTTCCCAGGCCCAGGGGTGGCTTCTTGGCCTGCCCCTGGCCCAGAGGGCTCCCCAGTGAGGCCCAGTGATCCCATTGTCCCAGCAGAAAAACCACCTGTCTCTCTGTGACCTGCCAGTTCCCCACAGCCGTCCCCAGCCAAAGGTGAGGGTGTGGCCTTCACCAGGGGATGCTATAATTACCAAGCAAGGTCTGGTCCCTTCTTCAGCCTCAATTTCCCATCAGCTAAAGGGGGTTAAGTGCTCCTACCTAGGCTGATACAGGATCAAATGAATAGTGATACGAAGCCCAGCACACCTGTGGGAATTTACAGGGTTTGCCACTGGCTGGCCTCCTATTTGCTTCTAGGCCTGGCCAGTCCCCATCCTCTCCCCTGCTGGCCCCTCATTCCCCTCTTTGGTGCCTGTCCGCTGCTTATCAGCCGTGGACTGCAGGGGAAAGAGAAGTGGTTGCAGGGTTCGTAGGCTTCAGTTCCCAGCTCTGACTAGACTTGCCGTGTGACCTTGGGTGAATCCTTTCCCCTCTCCGGACCTTGGTTTCTTCATCAGAGGAAACCGAGCTGAAGGACCCCAACGTCCTTTCAGTGGCTGAGGCACCTCTTATCCACTGTGTACCTCTCCAAGTGCCAGAGAATTGGAGGCAAGTCCCTACCCCAGGCTACGATGGCCCCCACTGCAAAGGCCACTCCTGTGGGTAGGCAGCCACCTGGTGTAGGCCCCAGGGCACCATGGTGACTCTTAGGCAGCAGGCAGGAGAAACTGGCAGAAGAACTTGCCCAGAGCCCACTCTCACCAGACCAGCTCTGTGCTCCTCCTAAACACCCTTTAGATGCAAAACCCCAGACCCAAGTCAAAACCCTGGCTCCAGCATGCAACTCATGCAACTCCGTTTGCAGGAAAGTGCTCTACTAGTTTGCACCACCACAGCGTGAACCCCGACCCAGGGTCTCCTGTCTCCCTTCAAAGGGAGACCCTCTGGGGGATGTGTTTGCCAGACTCCCCATGCTGGTTTCTTTGTTATTATTTGTTTAGGGGTTTGTTTCAATTCTTTCTTTTCTTTTTTAAAAAAAATATGTGGCTGTGAACTTGAATGACCACTGCTCAGAATTTCTGCTATTGTGGGGTGGGAGGGAAGAGGGGTGTCTGTTTTATTCCTGGTGTTTTCAGTGCAATAAATAGCTACAAACTTCTGTGTACTTCGTGTCTCCCTATCTTGGTCAAACACAGCACACCAGGAGGTGCTCACTTCCGGTTCTAGATCTCCCCTGTTGCCAAATGAAAGTCCTGGTCTTCATTCTGATTGGATGCACTTAGGTCATATGCTCAGGGCTGAGCCAGTCGCTGTGGGATTAGGCCTGGACCACATGCCCCATCCTTAGAGCCAGGGATGGAGTCAGCTTTTTTTCAGGTACTTGGGGCACCTTTAACAAGGGCAAGGGTGTGGATACGGGTTGCCACAAACAGCCAAGAGCTAAAGTCTCCCTCAGGGGCTTCCAGGCAAGGATTGTGTCCTCTGAACCCACTTCCCTTGTATGAGGAGGAGGTAGTTCTGGAAGAAGTCCTCTCCATTCTTCTCCTTTAGCCCAACCTCACAGACAAGTCCCAGCCCTCAGAGCACCCAGGGAGGTTTGAAGAATGGGATAAAGGGAGGAAAGTCCTTTCTACCCACAAATACACTGAGTCAGGTGCTCAGGCAGGGCCCTGGGTCTGGAGAGCAGGACGGCTGCAGGAGGCCCCATGGGCTGCAGAGGGGCTGGGGGTCTCTGATCCAGGGAGGAGAGGCAGAGGCCTTGGCCCTCTTTGGCCCACAAGAGTGGCCAAACGCCCATCTGCTGATGCATGATTTCTAGTGCTAAGACCAGGACAATCCCAGGCATGTGGGATGTTTTATCACGTTTACCCACCCCAGCCCCAGGCCTGGATCCCACAGGACCAAGGCGCTGTGCCTCCAGGAGGCCACAGTTCCTCCTAGAACATGCTCTGGGTCTCCAGAGCTCCAGCTTCTCTGCCCCAGCTGCTTTCCTAGTCTATACTTGCTGCTGGGGTAGGGGAGTGTTTATTGGGAGGGTACTTCTTGCATACATGTGAGAACCTTCACAGTGAGATCACAGGTCAAGGCTGAGAAGAACAAGAGCGACTTGGGGACATCACCTTGCCCAGGAGCCCACAACACCTGCACGCAAGACTCCTAGCTCTTCCCTTTCTAGGTGGGCTTTTCCACCGTGGCAGTGCTGAAGGGTTTAAGGGCGTGGGCTGCCATTACAGAAGA
This sequence comes from Hystrix cristata, assembly GCA_004026905.1. Lineage (NCBI taxonomy): Eukaryota > Metazoa > Chordata > Mammalia > Rodentia > Hystricidae > Hystrix > Hystrix cristata. The sequence continues at coordinate 118,670 of PVJO010002490.1, read as the reverse complement.
TTGCCAGCAGGTGACAGCACAGGAGCAGTTTACAGGCGGTCCCTGGCTTCCGCATCTACTAAATTCTGGAGGGCCCAGTTGACTTGGAGAAATAAGTAGCCTTTAACTCTCAACAAGTAGCGACTCCACTTCATGGTGCTCTGTAGTTCACAGCATGCTCTTGTCCTAATTAAAACAGCCCTATTTTGAAAATGAAGACAGTGAGGCGATGCAGGGGCAAAGAGGCTTCTTCAAAGACTGCGCCAGGACTCTCCCAGCCTCCTAATTTGGAAGTGCAGGGCTCTCGTTTCCTCCAGGGGCCTCCCTTGCCCTAGGCTGTATTTTTCTGCCTCTGGGTGCCGGGAAATCATGACTGGTGTTCCGAGAAACTTCTCGTCCTGCTACCCTCTGTCCCCTTCTAACCACTGCCTGCCCTCTCGGTCGTCTACGTTTGCAGTCTGCACACCCGGGTTAGGTTCTTCCATGGGCTTCCGCCACAACCTCTCCCTACCCTACTGCAGGCCTCTGGTTGGCAGTCATGAAGCAAGTGTTTGCAAAAGTGTGTGCTCCTGGGATGCAGAAAGGCATTTTGTCCGCACACAGCAGGCCCCACTGGTCTCACGCGGAGTTGTCCCTGCAAAACTGTGTTGTTGGAGTAGAGGAGGAGTGGACACGAGTGGGTGTAAGTGTCCCACCCATCTCTGCAGAACAACTAACGCTGGGCGCCACCAAGGGTCAGGTACCTTTTGTATTTGTGCTCTCTTGATCCTTAGAACATCCCTTTACCATGGACGCTGCCATTCTCTTCACTCCACGAACACGGGACTGTGCTGTCCAGGGCTCAGGACAGCTGCTGAGCAGGCTCAGGGCAGGAGGGAGGGAGGCAAGATTTGGAGTCTGAGCCACGGCAAGAACCTGATTCACTGGGTCTGTGGGAATCTGAGGAAGGCTCGGGGGTGAGCTACACCTGCTGCCGTCCCCCAGGAATCCACGACACTGTCTCAGACAGAGAATGAGAATTCAGGGCAGGTGGGGATGGCAGCTGGACCTGGAGGTACAAGGTAAGGGGGGCCTGGAGGAAGGAGGAAGAGAGAGAGAAATGGTGGCTGGGGGTTTGGGGGCAGCTTTGTAAGGCTACTCAATGAGAAGAGAGCGAGTGGAGTATTGAGGACAGAGCAAAGGCTGGCAGCCCAGGGCACTGGGGCTTGTGTACAATAGGCTTCAGAGGAAGCTGTGGGGCCGGAAGGATCAGAGGGCTGAGAGTGTCCCGAGTCAGCCATGTTGTGGTTATGCGTTCCAGGACGTGCATGCGCCCCCTAGCAGTGGAGATGGCCTGCTCAGAACTGGGTGCAGTCAGTCTTTCAGGAAGCATCCTCCAACAGGTGCTGGGAGTGTTTGCACAAGGCAAGGTGGAGCAGGTCTGGTCCACGGGAACGGCCCCCCTCTCCTTGCCCTTCCTCCTGGGCCCAGCCCCACCCTCCCTCCTCCACCAGGCCTGCCAAGTTTTCAAAGGCCACTTCCCCGCGGGCAGCTTGGCCCAGCCATCCCTTCCCAGGCCCAGGTGGATAAAGCTAGAGGTAGATCATCACTTTCCCCCTAAGAAAAAGGGGCGTTTATCACCACGCTCTCCCACTGTGACCTTAGATGAATTACGTCCCATCTCTAGGTCTGTTTCCTCATTATAACAACATCGAACCTGTGCTCTTCAACTTTGGGAACAGGACCGGCTGCTGTATATTCACCCAGGAAATCTGCTGAAAATAAAGATGTTCAGGCCCTGTCCTCAGAGAATAGGATCTATTAGGCTGAGCAGGGGTCCAGGCAGCTGTGGTTTTAGTAAGCACCCAGTCTAGGGAGTCCTACCCTGAGCATACCTCTCCACTTCCCACAGACACACTGGGAGTCCAAAAAAGTAGTTATCTTTCGGGAAGCCCCACCCCAGAATTCCCACTTCCTCATCCTCCTCCCTGACTCAGCTAGATCAATATTGACCATAGGCCTCTCCCCTGCCTCTCACTCCTGCCACCCCAAACCCTGAAGCTCTCTAAGACCCTGGTCAGCAGAGTCAAGGTCAAAGTTAGGCTTGGGCCCAGGCAATGTTCTTGCTGTGCTCTCTCACACCTTGCATCCCCCTATTCCTACCAGTTTGACGAAGGGTATTTCGGCTCACGGGAGAAACCAGCTATGCCCATTCTGCAGGAAGTGTGAGCTTCTTTCCAAGCAGGTGGAACTAATCTCAAATCCAACTCTGGGGAAGGGGCACTGCTTTCTTCCCTGGGGCCCACAGCATGGCCTCTAGGAAAGGCCCAAAGGGGCAGGTGGAGGGAGAAAGTTCTGCCTCGCTCTCCTCTCAGCCCTGAGGCACTTTAGTGGAGCCCATGGCTCCTGTTCAACCCCTTCATTTTACAGCTGGGGATACTGAGGTCCAGCCTCCAAGAGGGTGTCGCTACACCTGTGCCTCCTCCTAGCCGTGCCTGGCTCTGGGCAGGCTAGTCCCTGCCTCCTTCTTCCTGCACTGGTTGGAAAACTCACTGTTTTCACCTGGACAAGGGTCAACTGGACAAGACCCATCCTACTTAGAGGGCTTCTACGTGCTGTTTTGCATTATGCACTTTGATCATTTCTTTAACATAAATATCGAGCATCTAATATTATCTCATTTAATCCCCTGCAAGGGAAAATCTATTCTTCCCATTTTACATCTGAGGATGCCTGGATTTGGAGAGGTGAAGTAGCCGATTTGGCTGGGTCATAGAGCTGGGATTTGACTGTAATCAGTGGATGTCCAAATCTGTCTTGGCCCTTCTCAAGACAATTCTCTAGGGGTCGCAGCTCACAGATGCTGCAGACATTAGTAGGAAAAGGCTTTCTTTCCCCCAAACAGAAAGTGTTCCTGGACAGCGGGGTGCTGGGAAGAGGCCCTGCTGGCTAGAGTAGGCGGCTGCTGCTCTATCCCAGGGGAGAAGGCCAGGGTGGCAGAAGTCAGGCAGAGATAGAGCAAGGGGGCTGCTGGCCAAGGATTCGTGGGCAGGCAGGCGGCCCTGGACACCCTTCCAGGGCAGGACCAGCGTCAGTGAGGCTTCAGGCCCCAGAGGGAGTGGCCTGGAGCTCAAGGAGTCAAACTTTCCATGAGCCACCAGCAAAAAATGAGTGTGGAGGACAGCGGCCACCACAGACCCAGAGGCTGTGCAACCAAGGGTCACGTGGGATCAGACTCGCCTAACTCTGTGATGCTCTTAACTCTTTGCTGGTTGTTTCAAGAGCCACCAGAGAACTGTGCTCAGTTTGATACTCTGTCTGCAAAGTAGTGGACAGGAAGGAAGTCCAGTCTTGGTCCTAAGGAGTTGGTGGCCGGGCAGAGACCACAGACATAAATGATTCTTTCAATCAACTGATATGTACTGTGTACTACCAAGCTCCAGGCCTGTGCTGGGTACCCCACAGCCCATTCCAGACCCACACGGGGTTACTACAGAGGAGGAATTGTCATTGCCCACACTTTACAGACGAACTGAGGCTTGAAGAGGTGCAGTGACTTCCCCACAAGTACCCAGCTCAGGAGGGGAGGAGTTGGGGAGGGCATGTGGGGTGTACACGGTGCCTGGCTGCTGCCCCAAAGTGCTCTGGGGTTCACAATGTGATTAAGAGCCTTAACCACACGGAAACAAGATGTATTTTCTCAGAAGGATGTGAGTGCCCTGGGCAGAACCAGGCTGTTAAGACTCACCAGACACAGGGCTGAGTCAGACCCTGGGAAGAGGCTAGAAGTCCACATCTGGCTGGAACTCAGGACGGCGCACGGAGGAGGGTGCACTTAGGAGGACTTAAAGGATGGCTGTAGGATCCCGATGGGTGGTGGACAGAGGCAGGATAGCGTGGAAGGCTTTGCCTAGGTGAAGGATGGGAGGCGGGACCCGTGGGCCTGCTCAGGGCACAGTGTGGGGATGAACTTGGCTGGAGGGGGAGAGGGGGTGCAGAGGGTGTGCCCTACAAGCACAAACACAAGGTAACCAGCGCCCCCTGGTGTCTATTGATCCTTGTTTGACCTTGGGAAGAGGCTTCCCCTAGTGCTTCGGGAGGATCCCCTCCCCACTCCCTCCCTTCCCTCCACGTTTGCTCTCAGAGATCATATGCTGGAAGCCATGGCAGATGGCCCAGGGCCGCATCTCAGCATTTCCCAACACCCAAGGGAACACCCTCTCTGACAAGTCCTCAACAGAGACACAAGGCCCAGGCTGCCCACCTCTGCACCCCTGCCAGCTCGTAGGCGGCGCCCCCAGGGTTCCCCAGCAGCCACCCAAGTTCAGGGGCTTGTGAGCACAGAAATTCCAGAGACAAATAGCAGAGGCCCTGGCAGAGGCAGCGAGGACAGGAGACCCTGACAGAGCTGTGCTGTTTTACATCTTTTGAAACAGCTGCCAAAGTTTCAAATTGGGAAATTTCTCACAACAATCCAGACTTCCAGGTATGCGCCTAAAAATCCAGGAGATCCGGCAACCAGGGTCCAGGCTCCTGGGAGGAGGCCTCCGCTTAGCCTCTTAGGATCAGGCACATCTTCTTCTCCTCGTTCCTCACAGCTCTCCCTCCCGTGTCTCCAACACCCGCCAAGCATCAGGTGCCAGTTATTCTCCTGCTCAGCTGATAGCTTTCCTCACTCAGGCCACCTGCTAGGACATTCCAGAGTGGATCCCAGACTGGGGTCCTGAGGGGACAGGGCCATGTTGCTTGCCATATTGTCATGGCCCCTCCAGCTGGGGCACCTGGTTCTCAGGCCTGGCTGGGGTCTGTTGTGAGGCAGGGACACCTGGAATTGGTGTAGGGTCAAGTGGGGGTGGCTGGGAGATGGCACAGGCAGCGGAGGAAGGAGAAGGGTGGCGAGGTAGGAAAGGCTGTCTGAGAGAAGCGAAAATGGAAATGGAAAAACAGGACAGGCTGAGGTCAGGGCCAGGGAGGGCAGGGCAAGAATCACAGCCCAGTGCCTGGGAGGAAAGGAGGCCAGGCGGGGACCAGGCAAGTGAGATGGGGGAGTGTGGAGTTGTGGAGTGTATAGCCTGGAGACCTCACAGCTCGCACCTGGAATCTGGGGAGGAGAGAACACTGGGAGCTGGCACCCTCTCTTCCAACTCCCAGGCACCTAGCTGCAGTGAAGGCGGGGTGAGAAATATCCACAAGATGGGGGCTCCCGACAGGTGGAGAAACCAGGTGCAGGGAGACCCAGGGCCGAGCTGCTGCTTGCAGGCCAAGCTGCCTCTGGGGCTGGGAAAAAGTGTCCTGCATCTCTCCAAATGAGCAAATTCATCCTTTTTCCCATGGGGAGCCCCAACAGGGAGAGGAGGGGCCTGGCCCTTTGTTGGGGGAAATGTATTAATACCGAAAATGCAGCCCTTCTTTGCATGGCAGTCAAAGCCTTGCAAACACCTGGGCCTGCATTTGACAGCCCTGGGGCTCTTTCACAAGGCCTGGCCCCACCAGGAGGGAAACCCTGGCTCCACCCAAGCCTGGTCTTCCAGCTCCCACCCCCACCTGCCAGAAAGAATGAGAGGGAGGTACAGAGGGAAAAAAAGGAGAATTCTGGTAAGCCCATATCCACCACCTTCTCTGCCTTGGGCAAGTGTCTTCTGCATTGTGAGTCTCAGTTTGCCTGTCTGTATAGTGGGAAACTAAGTAGTCTCTGAGGGCCCAGAATTCATCTTCCATCGCACCCTGCCACTGCCCTAGAGAAGGCCAGAACAGTTGTCAGAACCCAGGACAGCCAGGAAAGGAGGTGGCTGAGCTCTATCTCCTCAGCTGTCCAGCGGTCTTGGCAGTCAGGAGACAGGGTGAGGAGGATGCCCTCATCTGGTGTTTATTAATGATCAACCGGCAGAACACAGATGGGCTGGGGAGATGCCAGAAGGCAGGGCACGAAGGCCGCTGCAGCTGCACCAAGGTGCTCTGCCCTGCTGGAGAGTGCCATGTATGAGAAACCACTCGGGCTTGCACCCGCCCTCACCTCTGAGGAACCCAAAGTACCCCGTGCCATGCCCTGCTCTCTGCCTCTGTCCTCATGCTGGGCCCTGGAGCAGGGCACACAGCATCGGGACCATGTGTGGACCGTCTCTGAGTCTCATGGTTTCCCTTCTCCCCCACAGCCAAGGCCAATGTCCCAGCAGCACCTGGAGCTGGAGGAGAAGACAGCAAGGGACTCCGGCTCAAAGGGGAGGGAAGAAAGCCATCCTGGACCCTGACCACAACCCCTCGTCCCACCTGCACAGCTTGGGACTCTCAGGCCTCTCTGCCACACCAGGGCACAGGGTCCAAGGGGGGAAGGCAAGGTTCTTCTTCGAAGGCCTGGACCTCTGGTCTTTCCCCGCCCCCACCCAGTGCCCTAACTCAGGTCCCAAGCCTGCTTCCATGGGCCTCCCATGTCTACCCGTCCCCATAACGCACCCTGCAGAGACCCAAAGTGATATTAGGGATCATGCAATTCCCCTCCCACGCGCGGTCCCTAACTCCCTTTCCTGCTGGTCTTCACTGGCCAGAATGCTCTTGGAGCCTGCTGCCATCAACATCTCCAACCACGTGAGGTCTCCACATGGGCAGGTTGGCTCCCCTGGTCCCCATGGGGCAGCTCTAGCTGAGGTACCTCCCTCTTCTTTCTCTTGAAGACTTCTCTTCCTCCAGGATCCTCAGCTCCCCCATTTGGGAAAACTGGCCTGCACTCAGGAGCCCACAGGATCTTTCTTACCATTTAATTTAACAAGTCCTCAACATCCAGGGCCTTGGGAGCTTCAAGAGCCTCCTGCAGCCCTGAACCCCAGGCTCGAGTTCAGGCTGTGTACAAGAGTGTGAGGACAACTCCCCAGGCAGAGGGAAGGGTCTGGCCCCTGAATGGAGATGACACTTGGGGGAAAGGATGCTGACTGGCCCAGAGGCTTGGGGCCAAGTCCTTTCTGCCATGTGACTTTGGGCCAGTCCCCCCCTTCCTGGCCTTAATATGCCCTTCTACAGAGTGAGGACTGCGCGTGCGTGTGTGTGTGTGTGTGTGTGTGTGTGTAGGGGCTAGACAGAGGCTTCAGGACAGGCACAAGTCACAAGGCAAGATTTGCGCTAGGGAGCTGGCACCACTGTGGCAACCTCTCCCAGCCTCTCTCTTAGAATCCCAGCAGTGCAGCTGCACCCGGCAGGCTCCCTGGCAGGGCTGTGAAGCCCCAGGCGCAGGGCCTGATGTCCATCCACCTCTGGCCTCACATCATGGACTCCTCTTCCTCTGCGATCTCGCGGTCCACCTCGACGGCCATGTTCTCGAAGCTGGTGATACCCCCGTACTTGCGCATGTGCACCATCAGTGGCTTTGGAGACTGGCTTCCGGCTAGTGTGGCCACATACATACCCGTCCGATTCTCTTCCAGCGAGGGGCCCCAGTCCATGGCTGGCCGGCTGGCCTGCTGGAGCCGCTGCAGCAAGGCAATGACAGCAGTGAAAAGAGCCAGCAGTGGCTGACTGCAGCCTGTGGACCATGTCACCTGGCCGAGTCCTTGCAACAACCCCAGGGTGGTGTGTAGCAGGGAGGTGCTTCCCACTTACAAGGTGGGTAGCCTTGGGGTATGGTCTGTAACCTGGATGTCACGAGCCTTCAGAGGGCTGCTGTAGTGGCACTGAGATGATGCCCTTGGCAGGGTGCCAGGAGCCGGGCAGGGCCTGGCAAATGGTGCCATTGTGAGTATGAGGCAGGGCCCTCCTCTGAGCACCTGCAGGTGGAGCCGGGAGCCCACTTTGGGTTCCTTCCTCCACATGCTAGTGCCTTTGCAGTTGGGGCTTGCAAGTGGGGGCTTGTAGGAAGGAACCAGAACAACTGACGCAGGACTGCGGCCGGCCTTCCTGGGCCCTTCCAGTCCTGACTCTGACCTTTCCCTCTCAGAGCCGCAGTTTCCGTGGGGGGAGAGAGGGAAGTGGCTGCAGTGATGACTCGGCCTGGACATTCCAGAGTTCCTTCTTCCTCTGACCTCGTTCCCAGGACTCTCCGCCTGCCCCGCTGGGGAGAAGAACCCCACTCTCTTGGAGAAGGAGCCATCTGACAGTAAGAGGGCGCATAGAGCGCAGGTTCCAGGGCACCTCGTGTGCGGAACACCCTCAGCCTGGGCTGAGCACACAGTACTCACAGCGTGGGGCGCTCTTGTATTCAGAGCATGTAAGCCTGCTGCTCAGAAGTGGCTTCCCTCACTTGGCATGAATGCAAAGCACTCTCCAGGGCCTCCTGCGTCCTGCCCCGTCTACCTCAAGACCTCAGCAGCTGCCCCTCTCCTTCCACTCCCTCTCCTACAGGGACACTGGTCTCTGTCAGCCTGCCCTCCTCAGGGGCCTCACGCCACAAGGCTGTCCCCCGATCTATACAGATCACTGTGCCTGTTTGGTCTGCTCTTTCTGACCATCCTGGACATCACTTTTATTCCTCCGTCCATCACTTTTTAATTCCTTCTGTTTGCATTTTTGTGGGTTTTTTTAAGTATAGCACTTACCACTATCTTTATGCACTTGCTTATTGCCTGTCTCCCACATTCATGTACAAGTTCCCTGAAAATGAGCGTTTAGATGTGCTTCTGGTTGAGCCAGGTGCCCAGACCCAGGTTTCTCAGCCTTCCATTCTGGAAAATTTCCCGTCGCGGGGTTGCCTCGTGTGTGGAAGGACATTCAGCAGCAATCCTGGCCTCTGCCTACTAGATAATAGTAGCACTCCCCTGGCCCTCTATCCTTTCTGTGACTCCCAACAATGTCTCCAGACATTGCTAAACACAAAACCACCTGTGTGGGAACCCTGGCCTCGAACAGAGCACTTGCCACAATCGGCTCTGTGCTGTGTTGCTTACTAGAAAGGATCTTCACAGAATCCCTGTGAGAGGATTATTATTGCTTTCACCCTCTACCCAGCGGATTTATCTAAGAATTAAAGCTCAGCCTGGTTAGTTAAGATAGCTGAGGTCACGCAAGTGGGAAATGGTGGTCCTGGGCTTTGAACCCAGGCAGCCTGACTCCATCTTGAACTTTTTAAATACTCTGTGTTTCTATCTCCACAATGCTATGTTGATAAGCTCCTTTTCTTCTCACAATGGTCCTATAAGTAAGTATCACTGGCCTTATTTTAAAGACAGAGAAACCAAGGTTCAGAGAGGTGCAGGGATTGGCATAGGGTCATTCGTGTCACTGGCAAATGGCAGAACCAATGTTCCGATCCCCTGCCTTTGAAGGTGACGACTCCTCTACACAGCACATTGCCCTGTACCCCTTCACCTGGCTGTGGGCTGTGGGTCACTAAGGCTGAAGGACCATCAGCTTCCTGGGACCTGGGCCTCCACTGGGCAGCTCCCCTCTCTGCCTCCCTTCGCTGACTTCCTGGCTCTCCAGCAGGCTGATGCTCCTTCAGCAGCACAGGGGGACTCTCGGTGTTCAGAGAAGGGACGAGTTTGCCGAAAGGCACATGACAGCTGGAGGCAGAGCAACGGTGGACTCTGTGATCTGCGGTGTGCTCACAATGCACTTCTGCTGCTGCTGGTGGCAGGGCATGAGCGTCTCTCCAGTTAGAGACTCCAGAGGGCCACGGGGGAGGTACAGCCAGGGGGCGGGGATGGGGCAGCAGTGAGCTGATAATCAGGTGTGGGAAGGGGCAGGAGGGCTACTCTGTAGCCACTTTCCCACCACTGTCAATTCCAAGCTACCAATGGATTAACAACTCACTTTCAGCACTCCTGAATACCTAACAATTAGTTCTCAAGAGGCAGGACTGGCTGGCTGCAGCACACCTCGGCCAGGATGTGTGCCTGGGAGGGTCCCCAGGCTCCCTCTAGGACCCAACAGGCTCATTCAAGCTCCATTCACAATGCCAGCCTCTGGCCACCAGAGGACTCCACATCTGCAGCTGCAGAAGTGAAGGGCTCAGTGTATGGAGAGTGCCCAGGGGCTCAGAGAGGGACAGCATCTTGCTGTTGTCACACAGCACATCCCAGGGGCTCACAAAAGGTCACTACTCCCCTCTTCTGAGGCCTGCTGACCCCTGTGCCCAATAGCTTGTACAGTGCTTTCTGGGTTTGCCCACAAAGCCCTGGCCTGGGGGAGGGCTTGAACTGTCATTTTGTCCCAGGCCACCTAAGGGACACAGCAGGGCTCCTGGACACAGGAGGAGGGTCCCTCAGTGCTGCCTTTTGACTCAGTTTCAGCGGGAAGCTCTGGGCTGGTCACCTGGGTTCAAGTCCTGATCCTGGCCCAGCCCATGGTGACACCTTAGTGTCATCAGTGGTCTTTGTCGACCCCGTCCCCCACAAGGCCCTATGTCTTGGGAGGTGCCAAAGGCAGGACCCCAAGCCTCTGAATTTGTCTCACACAAGCAGGTCTCTTCAGACATCCTGGGTACAGTGTGGGGGCCCAGGGCAAGGCCAGAGCCTGGAAGGCAAAGATGGACAGGGGGAGCGGACTCACCTCCCAGAGCGAGCCCTCCTCTCGAAGCACAGCCACCAGCATGCCAGCTGGGATCATGAGGCAGGACAGCAGGCCCATTAGGATGCCTAGCAGCTCGGCCCAGGCAGGGAAGCGGTAGCTGCCATACTCTGAGGGCTGGTACTTGACAATGCTATACACCAGCAAGGCCTGCAGGGTGGGGACCTCAGTATCACAGTGGGCTCTAGGGCTTGGGATAGCTCAGGTCTGAGTTATCTTCCCGAGACCTGAGATAGCCCAGCCCAGAACCATCCAGTGTCCTATGTTGTACCAGAACCCGAGACAGTACATCCCTGGAGACCTCTTAAGGCCCAAACTAGTGCAGGCAGCTGACCCTACAGCAAGACTGTGACACCTCAGCTCTGAAGCACCCTAACTCGCAAAATGGCCTGCCCCTGAGCTGTCCCAACCCCAAGACCCAGAAATTCCAGTGTGGAGGCCCTGAGGCCTGGGAAAACCCCATCTTCTTGCTAACCAGAGGCAGGGCTGGCCTAGCACAACTACAAAAGCTGGGAAGTTTGGAAAGGGGGAGAAGTGTGGGCTGGGACCCTCACATCCACCCTGCAGCCCCGACAGAGACTCTGCTCTGCCCCTGGGCGGCCCTCCCAGGCTGAACACAGAGGGGACCCAGCCAGCAACCTTCTCTCCCGCTCTGGTTACCAGGAGTGTGGCTGGGGACAGGAACAGCCAGCAGGCCCTGAAGTAGAGGCCCGGCTTGAAGCCCAGCATCATGTGGATGTCTCGGCAGAACCTCTGGATGCCTGTGCAGGGAGGGAGGAGGAATGTCCCACTGTAGGCCCACAGCGGCCCCCCTCTAGCTGCCCCACCCACCAGGGAAAGGAGGCCCCAGGTAGACCCCACTCGCCCACTTCAGGGAGCCTAAGCTCCGGCTCTCGAGGCCCTTCTCACCATACACCCGGGTAACGGCGAGGCACGTGGTGATCACTACCACCATTAGCCCGAAGCTGGCGCTGTAGTCATCCAGAAGGACCAGCCAGTACATGCCCCCCTGAAACACAAGTCACAGCCCTGGGTCCCCCACCTCGGCCCTGCCCTCTGCTGCAGCCCCCTTCTCCCAGCAGGGAGTGAGCAGGAAGTAGCCAGGCTGCCAGGAGAGCAACAGGACACTGGCTTCCTGCCCACCAGTGCACCTGCATCACCCCCTTGAATCTCCCAACAACCCCGTGTGGCGGAACTCCCGTGCACCATTGAGAATGGGCTCAGGGAGGTAAAGTCACTTGTCTGAGCTCAGTCAGCAAGTGCAGGAGCTAGGTTTGAACCCATGTCTCCAAATTAAGACTCCAAAGCCAGATCCTGCCAAGGCTGCATGGCCTCCCTTTGGAGAAAGGGCCTGGGGAGGGACAGGTTCTTCAAAACGAGGAAGATGGGCATCTCAACGACTGCTCGGCTGAGCCAGAGACACAGCTGCAGGTGCCGTCCCCATCCTGCCCTGACTGCCATCCTCTGGCAGCGCCACTCACGTCGGTGGTGAGGATCAGCCCCATCAAGTACATGGAGACGCAGATGAGGCCTGAGAATACCACCTTCTTGGGCCGCAGGTAGTACGGGAACTCGTCCGTCACCGCTGTCACAATGGTCTCCAGAAAGGCAAACTGGATGGTGGGAGGCAGGAGGTGGGGTCAGACTTGGGCCCTTGCCACACACACCACGTACACTGCACACTGTGGATGAGGCTCACCTGGCTGTCCAAACCCAGAGTCAGCAGCATGAAGAAGAAGAGGAAAGACCAGAAGGGCGACAGAGGCAGCATGGTCATGGCCTGTGGGTAGACGACAAAGGCCAGGCCGGGGCCTGGGCCAAGAGCACACAGGGTCAGCAGCTTGGGGTGTGCAGTGACCCCGTATACACAATACACTTACACCTACATGGGCACACTCAGAGACATGCACCAAACATACACTTCTAATGCTGTCTCAACCTCGAGGACACAGGTCAGCCCAGCTGCTCAATAAATATCAACTGATAGAATAAATAATGAATGCATGAACAAACACAAAATCCAAATATAAAGCCTCATTAGAACACGTGTGTACACAATCTTTTGTACAAAGAATCCTAAAACATATACTTATTGACATCCATTGGCATAAGTCACACTGGTTCACAAGATCATTCTCACCCTTATTCGTTCTTGCTTGCACACAGACAGCTCAAAACAGGATATGTCTCATTTGGACAAACAAGGCACAAGAGATAAAACAATCTCCACAGAAATTCACCTCCAGACACAAACTAATATATACAGTATTCCTTTGCAGAACTATCCCTTTACACATGGACACCCAGGAACCAACAGTGACATGTTCATCTCCACACACAGGGCATGTGTAAGCTCTTGCAAGCCCCCCGCCACGCATGCACCATACCCATTTACAATGTCCCTGGTCCGCACACATGTTCCCAGATGTGATCAAAACACCCTTACGCCAGACCCTGGTAGCCTGCCCACCTGCTTTGGCTACTTGGTCCACAGGCACGCCCAGCTCCTGAGACATGTAGCCCAGCACAGAGAAGATGGCAAAACCAGCCAGGATGCTGGTGATGGCGTTGCCCAGAGTGACGATGAAGGTGTCTCTGCCAGGAGAAGTCCAGGCACAGGCCAGGGTGAGATGGCTGTATGCTCAACCCACAAGCCCCCCCGGCCAGCCCTTCTACTTGCTTCAGCCCCAGGGGCTGAGGAACTGCAGCCACTGACCTATAGATGTTCTGGTGAAATGTGTTGTAGGAAGCAAAGGTGAGAAGACCCCCAAAGCCCACGCCCAAGGAGTAGAAGATCTGGAGAGCAGCTTCAATCCACACCTGTGCCAGGGGAGGAGGGAGATGGAGGGCAGAGAGACAGACAGAGAGCAGATGCAGAGGACAGACTGGCACAAAAGCAAGGAGGCAGGGCTAGGCTGGGGTGCACAGTCCAGGCACAGTGTGGAGAGAGCCAGGTTCACAAGTCCAGCTCTCACACTTACTCTGCAGGGTGTGGACAAGCCCCTTCCCTCCCTGTCCTCAGTTTCCCACCCAGTATCTAGCAGTTGATCTCTAAGCTTGGTCTAGTCCATAAAGAAGTAATGCCTCATGTAAAGTTTCCAGCAGACTCGTTTGATAGAGAGCTCATGCAACCCTGTTTTTTCCTGCCTAGAATCATGCAAGAGACCTGGATGGGATCTCAGCTTCACTGCTTTGTAGCTGCACATCACCGCACTGGATTGCAGGTCCCTTGCTGGTCATGAGGGAGCAGGAATGGTGCCTGCCTCCTTGTGGGGGTGGTGGCAGTAGGAATTAAATCGCTATTACTTGGCACAGTGCTGGAGCAGGCTCGGGTGCAGCCGTGGGTCAATAAATAGTAAATGTTAGCTGTCAGTACCACACTGTTATCAGCACTAATACTAATGCCTCCTCGGGGTTTGGAGTCCAACAGATCTGGACCAGAATCCCGACTCTGCTACTCCCTAGTCATGTGCCTTAAGATTATCATTAATTCTTATGAACTAAAGTTTTTTTTGTGTGTAAAATGGGGACAATGGCATATATTTCATATGAGTTTTAAGAATAATAAATGAAAAAGTCACACACAAAGGGCCAGGTACACTGCTTGCTGCTGGGGCTCTCCAAGTGGATGATTGCTGCGCCCATCTCCTCTTTTCGCCTCCGAGCCCTCTTTCCACTCCACAGCCCTGGTCTGACCCTTCCCTCTGTACCCCAGCCCGTGGACCTCACCTTGGAAGACAACAGGTGGTGGAACTGGGGCGTAAGATAGAACTGGATGCCCTTCCAGGCCCCAGGGAGAGTCACTCCACGGACCAGCAGCATGAGCAAGATGAGGTAGGGGAATGTGGCCGTGAAATACACCACCTGACAGACAATAAGCAGGGAGCTGGTGGCGGGGGACCTTCCTTCGACACCTCTCCTCTTTCTGACATCCTTATTTTAGAGACTTGTCTTCCCTTTGGGTGACCCGAGCCGTGTTGCATGTCCCCCTCTCCCTCCTGCCTCCAACCATCCAACCCATCAGCAAAGTGCTGTCACCCACTTGCCAAGGCCACCCCAAATCCATCTCCTGGTGCAGTCTACCATTGTGATGCTAAGTCCTCCTGGGCTGGTGATGTAGCTCAGAGGTAGGGCACATCCTCAGCATACACAAAGCCCTGGGTTCAATTTTTTCAGCACCACAATTTTTTCTTTTAAAAAAGTTTTAAAAAGTCTCCTCCTCTCTGCCCACACCCAGCCCTGCAAGCCCACTCTGCACGGTCACCAAACATTCGATGTTCCCACAATTCCCTCTACTCTCCTAAATCCCCGCACACTTCTTCGCAAACCCTGTTGTGTCTCAACATCCTGGCTTCCATACCTCTGACCATGACTGCCTCGCCTCGCTTCCTAAAAGCTTTCCACCCTGTCTGTTTAATCTTCTTGTAATAGCCCTGTTCCTCGTGGGCGGCACTTCTCCACACTCAGCAGAGGACAAGTTCTGAGTGAACCATTCAGATTTCTGACTGCATCTGTAACACCTTTACTGCCTTTCCTACCCCTTCATTACCCACAGTGGACATTGGCGGCTTTGTCTTCCCAGCATTAATTTGCCTTCTTCAGATACAGCACCCCAGTCTTCCCTGGAAGGGGCTGACTCCATGTCCAGCCCAGCCCAACAGAGTAGTCCACCCTCCTGGCTGCAGAGGATGGTTCAGGGGTGGGTACTGCTTACCCAGTAAGACTAAATTCTGTGACTGTGCAAACAGAAATGAGAAACCTTCCACGGAGCAGGTAGAGCCTAAGTCTAGAGCTGCTGGGGAAGCCTCCTGAAGAAGGAAGCCAACCCAGAGGAATGCCTTGCTTTCCAGAGAGGCCAGAGAAGCAGGTTCCTCATGGCATCCATTGACCCCTAGACCCGGCTGTGCCTGCCGCAGGCCTCTGGACTTTCTAATCGAGTGTAACAGCTGGGTTCCCCAGCTGTCACTGGCATCTCCAAGATCCCTGACTCAGACCCGCCCTCCAAACACTCCACAGACACTCAAGGAGCCCCTTCAGAGGGCTGGCACTGGGCACGAGTCCAACCTGATTAACCCGTGGCCACTGCCTGGGGTGGGCTTCAACTCACAGTCCCCACCACCTCCTTATCCTTCTTCAGGCTATGCCCCATCTCAGTGCCCTCCTCCCCTACTTTCAGGCGAAGTTTGAGAATCGCTCAGCCTGCTTCCTCCAGCAAGCCCTCCAGGCCTCTCAGGCCTTGGGGGCTTCCAGGTTCACCTTGCCCGAGGACTTGACACCCTTGAGGATGCAAAGGAACACGATGACCCAGGCCAGCAGCAGGCAGAGGCAGAGGTTCCAGCGGATTTCCCCAGGGCTGCCGATGCCCTGGCTGCCTTGGATGTGGAGAACGTAGCGGCTGTGAGAGACAAAGGTCCTGTGGTCACCTTCCACGCTCCCCAGGAGCACAGCTGTTTCCAGCAGTGAGGCCCTACTGCCTGTTTCCATGTGACAGCCTCCCCACCCCTCTCTGTCCTTCTCTGATCAGCTGCGTTCCCAGGACACTCAACTGACCCCGCACCTCGGCTCACTTCCTCTTCTGCTTCAGCAGCTGAAGAGGGCCAAGGATGAGGGGTCTGAGTTTGTGTGTATGTACACGAGCGCATTCGCACCCCCACACACTGCCCTGGGAGTCTGGCTGTGGCTGTCCCTCTTCCAAGGTGACAATCTCCTGGGTTCCCTCTCTTGCCTCCGCAGTTCAGGGCTGGCAACAGCTCTCCGTATTGCTAGTCCTTGTCACCTAGCCTTTCCTTGTGAGTTTCCTGACCTCCCCCGCCAAAGTCCATTTGCTTCTCTCCCATCAGCTAGGGCCTGCGGACAGTGCCACCTGTCTCCGGCCTGCATCCCAATGGCACTGCCATGGAGACCCTGGCAGCTGTAAGCAATCATGTCAAGTTCTGGTTCTGAGCTGCAGACCTGGGCCCATCCTCTCCCACAGTCAGACCTATTCTTCAGCAGGTACAGACACCATGGATGGCCTTGAAGGGGACAGACAAATGAACTATGTAGTCCACGCGGACTGCAGAGAAACAGTTCCAGACATAGGGCCCATCTGGGGGAATTCCTAAGAGCAGCCTTTCACAGGGGAAGGGGTGAGGAGCTAGATGGTTCTCTGGCCAGATCATGGTCCCTACACGGGGATCAGGCTTTACTAGAATGCCCCAGAACAGGATAGGAATCAGGAGTCCTGTGCAGCAATACTGTTTCTACTATTAATGGCTGAGCAAGCCTCGGGCTCTTGTTTCCCAGCTGTGGAATCAGGCGCTGGGACAGGCCAAAGAGCAGCAATAGTCTCCTGACAGCCCCCATGCTCAGGCTGGCCTTGTGCCTGGCACTGTGATAACAGTTTCACTTAAATTCCTTTGTTTAAATCTCACCACAATGCTACTCCGTTAGTCTCATTTCTCCTACTTTATTAATCTGAGATGGTCCTTCCTATGTATGGTCCTGGCCCTACGCTAAATATTTACGTATGGCATAGTAGGAGCTTATAAATATTCATTAAAAGAAGGCATAAATAACTGAGTCTATAACATCCCATGAAGTAGGTACTATTATCACCACCACTGTTACAGAGCAGGAAACAAACTCCAAAATGTTACTCCTACTGTTACCTTCATCTCCGTGTTATGATTATCAGCTAGCAGCTGCTGAGCACTTACTATCCTCCAGACTGGACTGCACGCTTTACATGCATTCTTTCCTTTAATCTTCACAACTAGCTTCTGAAATAGCTACTATTATTGTCCTCATTCTAAAGAGAAAGCAACAGAAGCCAAATAAATTGCTCGAGATTGCAGAGCTGGTCTGGTGAAGAGTCACCTAACGCTACCCCAGACTGCTTTGGAGGCACGCCCTCTCCGCCCGGCCTCAGTGGCGCAGGCACCTGACCTCCAGTACTCCTCGCTGGGGCTCACGGTGCCGGAGAGGTTGAGGGGCAGCGCGCCGTTGCCGTCCTTGGTCCCTCTGTGCTCCAGACAGCGCTCTGTGTTCCACCAGTTGCCACAGTGCTCCCAGGGCAGGGTGCTGGTGAGGGAGGCGAAGAAGTAGAAGAGGACGTAGGCGATGATCATGTTGTAGTAGATGGCCACCAGGCCTACGATGAGCAGCATGGCTGCACCGGCACCTGTTGGAAGGAGAGGCGCTGCTGGGCAGCCACCAAGCCCGCTGTGGGCGGTCTCAGGAAGCCATCACCTCCCGGGTTTTCTTCCCTCTCTGCTTGGAGTTTGGTGGGGGACAGGGACCTTCCTGCCACTCTCAGACCCAGCCCAGCCCAGGGACCACTGAGGCCTCACCTTTGAAGAGGGGGCTGATTTTCCAGACGGCCAGGGGTCCTAGGCTGGAGAACTGGCCCAGGGACAGCTCAAGGAAGAAGAGGGGGATGCCGCAGATGGCCAGCATGAGGAAGTAGGGCACAAGGAAGGCGCCTGTGAGGAACAGGGGAGGCTGGGAGAGACTTGGTGGGGAAGCTCCCCGCAAAGTCAGGCTCCACCCCATCCGCCCCAGCAGCAGCCACTGCTGGGACCATGAGCCTGTGGTGCTGTCTTTGCTTCTTCACCAGGCCATTGAGGGCCGAGGAGGCCTGTAGGGATTTACTCACCTCTGCAGCCCTTTGCCCAGAACAGGACTGGCCCAGAGTGGACACTGGAAAACCACCTGGTGAGTGAGTGAGTGAATAAATGAAGGAATGAAGGCATGCTGGAATGAGGGAATTCCTTATCAAAGCAAGCACAACCTCGAGAAGTCAAATTGAGGGACAGGAGTCAGTATGCTTCAGAATCTTGCTCCAATCTGGTCTCCTTTCTTGGCCAGGCTGCCTCAGATACTCAAAGTTGCCACCTGTGGTTTCCTGGGCCCAACCTCCCTTCTCCTTCTTCTTCCGAAGGGCTGGCACCCACTCCTTCAGAGAGCTCTTCACCATCATATGCCCTGGAAAGGCTGCAGTCGCACCGACTGCTCTCCCGGCCTCCTGCCCTCCTTTTGGCCCCTCTGTGGGTGCATATCCGCAGCAAGGCCATTTAGAAACCTTCAACAATTCTGTGTAGACACATTTAGACGGAAAGCTCTGGGGTGGCTAACCCTGCTGAGGACCTGCCTCATTCCAGAGGTGTCTGTGATCACCTCCCCCACCCCCCAGTTGCAGAGAAGAACAGAACCTGTTGCCGGAAAAAACGAGGTCAGCAGACAAAGTGGAGAAGGGAAGCAGGGAGAGGACAAGTAGGGAGATGACTGTGGACACTGTGCATCCCTGGAGTCCCAGCGACTGGCTCCAGTCCCACATTCCTGGTCACACGAATGCATCTTCGCTTTGTTTCATCTGCTTTATTTGGATTTCTCTCACTTTAGCAATATACACTCCTTTAACAAGTCTGGTAGAGACAGCTGGAGATGGAGTCCTGGCAAGAGCACCTTAGGCCTAAAGAAGACTGTCCTGGTTGGATTTTTTTGGTGATACTGCAGATTGAACCCAGGGCCTCACACATGCTAGGCAAGCACTCTCTCAACAAGCTACACCCCAGCCCTTTACTTTTATTTGGTTTTAACACAGGGTATCACTAACTTGCCCTGGCTGGCCTTGAACTAGCAATCTTCCTGCCTCAGCCTCTTTAGTAGCTGGGATTACAGGAATCTGCCATGATCCGGCTCTGGGTTGGAATGCTGGGACATGAGAACTGCGTGACCACGTATAAGGAACCTGGCCACTACAAGTCCCTCCTGCCTCATCATTTCCACGGTGCTCACCCAGGAGGGTTAAAGGAAATGGGCACCAAGCCCAGGGCTTGGCAGGTGGTGAGCGCTCAACCCCAGCTGTTGCTGATGAAATTCAGAACTGTAACTTGACAGAGAAGCAGGGACAAAAGAGAATGTTTTCGTAAGATAGGAGAGATTTGGGGTTTGCAGTCTGAATGGAAGGAAGCAGGAGAGGAGGAAATATTGAAGATTCCGGAGAGGAAATGATTGATGGAGTAGGGCCGAAGGAGGGGGAGGCAGTGGGGAGAATATTAAAAGCACATCGATTCCTGATAGACAGATACGGCCCTTTATCACGAAGCATGGGGCCCAAGGAGAAAAGCATGTGGGTATCCATCCTGGGGAGGAGAGGGGAGGAGGAGGGGCTTGGGTGATAAAAAGGAACAAGGCAGGGTAAGCTCCCTCCACCCAGCCCGAGGTCACACAGGGGACAGTAGGCGACGGAAAACCTCAATCTACCCCACAGCTTTGGTCCGTCACCCCAGACATCCCTCCACAGGACGCAGGCCCGCACCTCCTCCGTTGGTGTAGGCTCGATAGGGGAAACGCCAGACGTTCCCCAGGCCCACACAGTAGCCGATGCAGGACAGCAGGAAGTCCAGCTTGCCCGTCCAGTTACCCCGGTCTGCAGCGAAGTCCACGTCCAGGTCCGCATCGCCCTGGTCGCTGGGGGTCATCAGCAGGTCTGGGGTGACAGGCTGCCGGCAGGAGATCAGAGTGGGGAGGAAGGAGGGCGAGGTCAGCCTGGAACCTTGACCCTCCGAGGCAAGAATACGGAACTGGTCAAGGCTGAAGGCAAAGATGCTCTTTTGGTCTGGAAAACCAGGTGCTGTCATCCGGACTCACATGGTCACGTGCACTCACATGGTCCCAGGCACCACCAGGTGGCTCAGCTACTGCGAGGGCTACCTGATCTCGGGGTGGCTAGCAGAGGCCTGGCCAAGGGATGGTCCTATGTTGATGCCGCTGCCACTGCGGCCGATGATAACGATCTTACTAACAATCACTGCATACTGAGTGCTTGCACATCACCCGAGTCCATCCTCAGAACAGCCAACAAGTTAAACACTCACCTAAGACCCACTCTAAGCATGACGAAAACTCAGGCTCAGAGAGGGGTCATGACCAGCCAAGACTTTGATCTGGTTGCTGAGTGAGAGAACTGGGTCTTGAACCCAGACTTGCTCGACACTAATGGCTGTGTCCTCACCCACCGTGTGGGATGAGCTTTGTTTCCATTCTAGGCATCTTACATTAAGAAAGATAGAGACAGTGTGGAGCATGTCCAAAGGGCAGATGGCCAGATGGGAGGATGTTCAGGAGAAGTAGTTGCAAGGAGGGGGACAAAGGGAAGAAGCCAGAAACCCTTCGCACAGGAAGTGGACAATCCGGTAGAACACGACTCCCTGCGGGAGGAATTAGAATCTTGCTGTGTGGCTCCAGGGAGCCTACAGAAGACTGTGGATTTTGGCTCATGAGCATGCACAAGCTATTAAGCCCTAATCTGTCTCAGAAAGTTAGAATCTTGCTGTCACTGGTGGAGATAAGTGCAGAGGGGAATGGCAGCCAGCTGCCCTAACATATTCGTGATTCAAAGTGGGTAGAGAGGTCAGCTGGACATTCTTCCTTCCGGTTGGGCTTGGGAGATGGAGACCTTGCTCTAGCCACTTGGGATCCCGGCAAGGGGAAGCAAGGTGGCCTGATCGCAGCTGCCGAGGAAGGTAGCCCAAAGGAACCAGGATGACTATCTGAAATTCAGCAAGTGACCCAGGAAGGGGTTGGGAGAAAGGGCAGCCACACCTTGCCTGCTTGCTCTGCAATTCACACCCTAGCGCAGAGAAAAATGGAAATACAAAGAAGGCTGATTAATAAGTAACTGTTCAAGCTATTCAGAAAGGAGAAAGGATGCCCCACTTCCTGTTGAGAAAGGCTTGCAAGAAACCTGTGGCAGCACTGCAATGGGGGTCAGGAGACTACAGTTCTAGTCCAAGGTCTATGCTAATGCACTGCATGGCTTTATGAGCCTTCTGAGCCTCGGTTTCCCCATCTGGACAAAATGGGGCTGGATGAATCAGCATTTCTCAAGATATAATACATGTTCATAGGTACTATACGGAAAAACGGGTTCTTGAGTCAAAGATGTTTGAGAAAAGCTGGGTTAACACAAAATAAAACATCTCTCTTTATTATAGGACTTGTCAGATCCTTAATGGACCAATATACACATGACTCCAAACAGGGACTAGAATGCAGTATTTCCAAATCTGCATCTTGAGCAGTCTGCGTGCTGGGATGTACAGTACTTGGGGAGGTGAAGGTCTTGGCAGGCTCAGTGAGCCTTCAGGTTTGATAGTCCATGAGGCAAGTTTGCCACAGCCTGTGCTGGGGACAATCTTGATGCCTCAGAACCGATCAGAGCCTCACCTGGAGACTCAGTCCTAGCTACGGGTCAGATGACTTTCTTCCCATAATGCTGTCCAAATAAGTCAGGTGGGGACAGAGGAGGCTTTACCGGGTATTGGTTGTATGAGCACTTCTGGGATCAAAATGGGTAAGGGAAGGCTAGAGTGTAGCTCAGTGGGGAGTGCCTGGCTAACGTGTGGCTACGGGTGGCGACAGGAGAGTAAGGCCAGCATGAGTGTCACAGGACTGCAGATGCCTGGCTGCACTGACTGGGTTGGGCAGTGGATCAGATGGCTGCACTGGGATAAGAGCACTGGGTTGGTTCTCAGTGATCGTGTTGACCACAGTGGTGATCTTGTCTGGGGCTGGGCAATGGGGGCAAGAAAAATCTGGCAAGATTATAGGCGATAGTAACAATGACAGAGAATGAAAAAGCTGCCTTCAAAGTCACTAGGCTCCAAGGGTTGAAACACAAGTGCTGCCCTGACAGTTCTTTAGCGATGACTTTGGACATGCCAAGGTAGGGGTGGCAGCCTCTCCCAGATTCACCTGAAACCCTCCCTTCTCCTTAGGGTGCCTCTCCAGCTGGGGGAGCACTGGTCTCCGGGAACCTCTCCTCCCAGGTGAGCTCCAGGAAGGGTGCAGCAGCAGCCAGTTGACACTGGCCCTTGGCATTGGGTAATAAGGCATGCCTGTCACCTGGGACCTTCCAGCCCTGTCCAGGCCATCCGGCAGGAGGTCCTGGTAATGAGGCTCCTTTGATCTCTCCAGAGAAGCTGCCCTTTCCATGCTCACAGAGCGGTCCCAGCTCTGTTTCCATGGTGACAAGAGTTCCAAGAGCAGGATGCTGCCAGCTCCTCCCCCTCCTCCCCCAATGAGAGGGAAGCTTGTTTCTGCTCCAGGGCCAGGGGATGGGGTCCTCTAAAGCTAAGCCAATCAGGAGCCTACCTGGAGCCCATAATGCCACCATGGGGTGAATCCCAGGAGGCTGTCACTGCAAGGATGGGACTGGTCAGGAGACAGAGGCCAACAACCGAATAAATGGGGCAGAGTTAGAAGCTACACAGCAGCTTCACACTTCCACCTAGGTGGGAGCTCTGGCTCAGGAGCACCCCATTCCCCACTCTAGGATCATGGAGGAACACATGCCCGAGTTTGCAAGACCTGCACCCTCTCTTTTAGGAACCAGCAGATGTGGGTCCCCACCGCAGGGTCTAGGAGAGGCAGGACTGCCCAAGCCAGTACCTTCTTCAGGGAAGACAGAGATAATAGAATCTGGATTCCAGCTTTATTATAGTGGAGATGAAGAAACCAAGTTTCAGGGAGTGGAAGGGATGAGCCCAAGGTCAAACAATAAGATAAGGGCAGAGGAAAACTAGGACTGAGATCCCTGACTCCCAGTCCAGTGCTCACCACTGAGCAACACGCCTTCCTTGCTGATCCCTGGCATTTTCTTCTTCCCTGCTCCCTTCCCTTCCAGACCAAAGGAGGGGACCTTAAGAGGAGGTGGCCCCAGTACTGCCCTGTTGGTTCTAGGTTGCTGGTTCCACCTCCAGGTAAACAGTGAGCCTCGTCCCTCTGTGCCTCAGCTGTCTCATTGATGAAATGGGAATAAGACTCATTCTACAGAATTTTTGGAGGACTGAATTAAATAGGGCTGCCTAAGCTCCCAGCTATTCACAACACGTGGCTGTTTACATAATTTGCGGCCCTATGGTGAAGAGGGGCAGGGGTTCTTGTCAAGTAGGGAGAGCAAAGAGGAGAAAGAAGAGTAGGACAGGACCAAGAGGACACAAGAGACCCACAGATGGCCCCACAGTCATTCAAGTCAGCCAATAGAAAAGACCTGCTTCCTGCAGTGATGCCATGCTGGCTGTCCAAGACAGAGAGCTTGAATGAGTTCGTGCTTCTGTGTGGGAGGATTGGGTGCAGGAGAGATGACAGCAGCCCATGAGTCCCTTCCAGGTCACAGCACGGTGCACTCTACTCACACCCAGTGAGCGGGTCCCAGACTGGGGATGGCTACAGAACGGCAAGTGGTAGCTGCAGAAATAGTGCCCAGAGTTCTGACTCTGGCTAGGGCTGGTACTACTAAGCCAAAAGCCAGGAAACTTCCCCCAATTCTCCCCCTCCCCACCCACAAGGTCTGGGGCCATGGCTCTCATGCCAGCCTCCACTTCTACCCAGATCCTTGGGCCTCCCATTCCCCCCACCCTTCGTCCGCCTTTGCTTTCCTTCGGCCCTGCAGAGAAAGGGACAGCCTGGGGTCTCAGCAGGGAAGGCAGAGCTGACAGGGGAAGCAGGAAGAAGCAGGTGGTGGGCTTGCAGGGCCGAGTGGGCAGGAAGGAACTGGGTCCAATGGAGGCTGGCAGCGGACCCTTCAGAACAGAGTGGCCAGAGGGGCGCCGGGAGGATAACCCACCCCGAAATTAGTCCAGCCCAGGGCTGGCGCTCAGCTGCCAACACCCCTCAACCGGCAATCAGCCCCCGGGGGCAGCAGGAGGGGACCGGGAAGGATGGGTGTCGGGCCCCAGCCACCCCTACCGAGCGGCTCCTGGGGCTTCAGACACCTGTTCGCAAGGCCAGACCCAGTGGCCCCGGGCCCCCAGCCGACACATCCTAACCCCGGGAGGTGGGGGAGGGTCAGAGGGGCGGACCACGACCCCGCCCCTCCCCTAAGTCACCTCCGCCGGCCTTCCGGGCCTGAGTGTCCCGGCACCCGCACCGCCCCTCCCCAGCCCCTCCCGCCCTCCCTCAGGTGCGCCTAGCTGCTGCGCTACCTTGCGGAGGTGAGCTCCCTGGAGCGTCTTCATCTCGAGGGCCGGTGCTGGCGCCTGCCGGTGGGCTTTTCCAGAGCGCAGACAGCGAGCGCGGCGGCTAGAGACCGTGCGCCCGGCCGCCCGCGCTGCGCCCTGGCCCGGCGGCTCCCGCGCACCGGCTGGGGCTGCGGGGCGCAGGCGCTGCCGTCTGGCGGCTGCGGGCGTGGGGCGTGGGGCGCGGGCCGGGCACCGCGAACGCCCTGATTCTCCCCGCTCAGCGTCCGGGATTGGGGAGGCACCCGACAGACGGCGGACGGACGGACGGACGGACGGCGCCGGGGGATGCGCTCACCCCCGCACGCAGAGCTGCGGATTGGAGGGGCTCGAGTGGGAAGGGGGGCTCGCGACAGAAACTCGGCCTCAGCTACAGTCTCCTGCGTGACCTTGGGCGGGTGACCTGCAGTCTCTGGGCCTCCTTCGCCTCAGCTGGGCGAGGCGGCCGCCGGCACCGACACGGACAGCCTGTTCCCGGGTTCCAGCGTCCAACCGTGTCTTCTGTCTTCTTTGCCATGTGACCTCGCTTAGGTTCCCTGTGAGCGCACTTTATCTGGGAAATTGGGGTAAGAATTCTTTACGGGGTATGAGGAGTTCAGGGAACTGGAGCATAGAAAATAGCTAGCGCGGGGCCTGGCACACAATAGGTCTCAGTTAACATTTATTGACCTACTGTGATGTGTTGCCTACTCCACCATCGAAAAGATGTTTACCTAATTGTTTAGCCTATCATTGTTAATTGAGTACCTAAAATCTGCCAGGTTCTGTGTGAGGTGTCTTATTTTCCCAAATGGGAGAGAGGTGTTAGTATTCCCATTTTACAGATGAGGAAACTGAAACACAGAGAGGTTGAGTTACTTATTCAAGGTTACAGAGCTATCACGTGACACCATGGATAGAATCATGCTTCAAGGACCTTCCAGGCTAGTAGTCCTCAACACTCCTTCTTTCCTTAGGGTGAAAATGCAGTGGAGAGATTTGAGCAAGGGGAAGGGATGAGCAAGTGCCATCGTGTTATTGTGATGGTTTGTGGCTTAGATTGTAAGCACCAGGTTCTATCCACTGGCAGTATGACCTCGGGAAAGTTATGATTTTGCATCTATAAAATGGGCCACCAGCCAATCTCTGCGTGGTTGACCTCTCAGAATGTTCTGATGATCTAGCCAGCCTGTGGCTGGGATGGGAAATTTTTAGCTACAGCAATCGTGTACATCGGTTTGCCGGGACTGAATCTATGTGTGCTAGCAGACTGGCATATACATTGCAAATCGTGCTGTCACTCTCACAGTGTCCCCATTCAGACATGAATCATATATATGGTTGCATCAGAGGAGGCCTCTGCAGAGAGGCAAGGCTGAGGGTCTGTCCACGAATGCAGGCTTGGGCTCCCCAGGCCCAAGAGGAAGGAGGCTCCCCCACCTGCTGGCTTTGCCTCTTCTTCACATTCATGGCTGTCTTGTCAGTTGGTGTTTGAGCTCCATGAAAAGGAAACGTACTTAAGAAAACTTCTAAGTGGTGCCATGGGCTGCCTGGTACCCTGTTTTAATGGCACTGGCCATTCCTTACGGGAGAACTGGGATGTTCCTCAGCCCCGAGGTGGCTGCAGGGGTAGATGAGAGTTGAGGACATCTCTTTCCTGAGCCATTGCAATAGCCCAGCCTCTGGTGGGACCCTTTAGGTGACAAGAAACAAACAGGATAGCCATGAATGTGAAGAAGAGGTGCATTTATCGAGCCCTACTGTGGACTAAGATAAAATTTTTACACCCGATATCCAATTTTTAGTTCTTTCCTGAGAAGATAGATTTACGCCTTAGGAAACTGTCTCAGAGAGCAAAGTCATGCGTCAAGCCACGCAGAGCGCCAAGGCCTAGAGCCAGAAGAGTTGTGGCTGTATCCGGGAGCAGGCAGTGTGGGCTGCTGAATTCCAAGAGTCCCACAGGACTACCTGCCCCTCCTTAGGGCTGCCCTACCGTCTTCCAGGAGAGGCAAAAGCCTCGCCGAAGCACTGCTTCCCTTCTGCTGGCACTAGGGTTCCACCACAGCCTTTGAAGGTCGGAATGACCACGACACAGGAGGGCAGAAGTCTGGCCTCCTTCTGCTCCCTTGCTGGCTGCTCCTGGGCGAGGAGGGGGAACAGAGCTATGATGTCAGCCTTCCCTGACACTTCATAGGGACACTACTGAGCCTTGGTGACCGTCACTGGGGCTGTGGTGTGCAGATGGTCAAGGCCTACATGTTTCAGATGGAGAAGCTGAGGCCCAGAGGAGACAGGACTTGTAAACTTACTCAGTGACATAGAGGCAGAGTCACATGGAGTCTAGGAGTGTGACTCTACCTTGGCACTGGCCTCTAGACCACGCCTCTCTGCCACCTTCTTCCTACCACTCTGCCTTAGCTGGGAAAATGAAATAAAGCCTAAGATTTTCTAGGTGTTGCTCACATCAATCACCCTGCACATTGAAGGCCCAATTTTATTGATCATTCAAGTGGCCAAGAGTTTAGCAACCAAACACAGTTGGCTATTGCTGCCTCTGACATTCAGTGTCTCTTTCTCTCTCTCTGTTTCTCTCTCCTCTCAGTATTTCTACTGATCTCACATCAAACTAGAAGTGAAATGGAGCTGTGTGCTGATTTAAGGAAAGTGTTAGATGAAAATGTACTTCCTTTTATTATATAGGGAGATATTTTTAAATGCATATAAATAAACATTTTTAATTTGCCTAAACGTTCAGAATCTATCACTGCGGAGCATGTGTTGTGCTACACCAGGCAGTGGTGACTGTGAAGAATGAGGTTCCAGACTGCTCTCCATCTGCTGCGGTGCAGAGAATGTGGTTTGGGAGCGGCCCCGCTGGGATGGGATTGCCCCCCAAGGCTGCCCTGGGCTAGCCTTGCCAGGCTCCCCTGTTCTGCATCTTGCCCGCCTGGAGCCAGCTGGTTTCTGCAGAGATCCATAGTCTCCCTGTCCCCTCTTCCTGCCATTGCACTCACCACACATCTTACACACACACACACACACACACACACACACATGCGTGCAAATGCGCATGCATGTGCCCTCCACACTGCTGCTAGACACCTCTCCTCCCAGAACACTCTACTCTCAACACTGAATCCCTCCCCAGAGTCAAGTGGTGGCCTGCTCTGAGCAGCTCACACCAATCTCTTGTCACTCAACGATGCAGCAGGCCTTAGGTTACAGAGGGGGCCACATCAGGCAGATCTCTCTCTGGATCCCTGGTCTTTACCACCAGCAGGGCCTGCTGCCAGCAGAGGGAGAGCACAGAATTCCTGTGTGCCAAGCAGCACTGGCCATTCCTTAGAGGAGAGCTGGGATGTTTCTCAGCCCCGGGGGTCAGATGAGAGCTGAGGACATCTCTTTCCTGAGCCATTGCAGTAGCCCAACCTACGGTGGGACCCTTTAGGTGACAAGAAACAAACAGGTAGCCCATGGCACTGCTTAGAAGTTTTCTTAAGTGAGTTTCCTTTTTCATGGAGCTCAAATCCCCAACTGACAAGTGACCACCAACTCAGCCATGGGCCCACACCCTCCTGACTTCCCGTGTGGGCAACCACTGCAGCTCACACAGGCTGCGGAACTTGGCTACTGGCTTCCTGCTAGGCAGAGATGCTGCTGAGGCTAGGGACAAGCTTGTCCTACTTCAGATCTTCACAGCTACCACCTGTCCCCAGCGCTAGAAGGTGGATGTAGTAAGAACATCAGTCAGGCCTGCCAGCACCTCTCATTAGGATGAAGCAGCCCCATGAGCAGGAGGCTAAAACAGGAGCACTTACCTATGTGCTCAGCCCTGTACTACACACAATCCTCAGATCAGTTATTTTACTTCCATTTGACAAAGGAGAAGGCCGAGGTTTAGAGAAGCTAAGTAACTTGCCTGAAGTCTCCCAAACTTGGAAGCAGCCACACTGGAACCCAGGCCATTTAACCACAAAACCTGCTGTTCCACACTAAATCACAGAGAGGGTGTGGCCCTCCAGCCCAGCACATTCCCACAGCCCAAGTGTGTGGAGTTCAGTGGGATACTGATGGGCCTAGTGGGGGGCCCGTGGGCAGGGAGTCCAGGCAACACTGAATTAAAGAAAACTCAAGGTTTCCTTTGCTGAGGGGCTTGTCAGAGACTTTGATGTGCTCATGCATCACTGTGCCTCTCCCAGGGGAGTGAATCTGCGGGATTTCCCAAACTTACCTGACCAGAGCTGTTTTACAAAGGGGAAAATCGAAGCCCTGAGGGGGCAACCGTTACCCCAGGGTCACACAGCAAGTTTGTAAAGGTCAGAAAACCATATTCACTCACTACCTGCCACCTTCCTTCCTGCCAGCCCTTCTCTCGCCTGAAACTCTGGTCCTTTCCTCCGGCACCACCTGGCTCCCAGACTCCGTGTGTCTCCTGTTACTGAGGAGGCCAAGGCCTCTCCCAGGCTACTGGCAGGAGGAGAGAGAAATCCCTGCTCATCTGTAAGGGCTGTGCCAGGACTAGATCTACTTTGTGCATTGTTATCGTGGGCTCCAGGAGCAAAGGGCAATGGCAGACAAGCTGTGCACACTTTTTACGGCCGGGCCACCTCCCAGAACAGTAAACAAGAGAGACAGGCAGCTGGCACTGGAGCCCTCTGGGGAGAATGCCCCAGATAGCAGACTCCTACCCACTCTGGGAAGAAGCTAAGGACCGTGGCTTCTCCTGGGTGTTAAAAAGCTCATACTCCAAGTTTATATTGCTCATATTCCTTTCTACCTTTCTTCCCTTCTTGGCTTGATCAGGACCCACTGGTCCTTGAGGTCCCAGCTCAGACAACACCTCCTCCAGGAAGCTCTCTGGGATGCACAGGATAAGCTAGAAGCCTTCTCTGGGCTCACTGCAGTCTCTGGATCCCTGTGGCATCCCGGGCACAGCGATGATTGGCCCCTTCTCTTGTACATTAGTGCCATCCATGCACATGACAATCTTCACTGACTAGGAATTTCTGAGTGGCAAGGCCTGTGTGCATCCCAGGCCCAGGCATGCCTGGCACATGGGGTGCCCATGAATTCATCACTTGAAGAAAAACCTGAACTGAAAGTATCAGAAAAATTCAATAAGCTGATGGACTGTCTGATGATTCTGCTTACAAATGAACTCAGGTTTTTACATAGCCTCATAGATTTACTCTAACAATGTCTCGTTTTGATCTTTTAAATGCATTTTAAAGGTGACCTTGGTGTAGGCCTGTGGAACAAGAAGAGAATACACAATTGTTAGGAAAGGAGAGGATGATTTACACTTCTTAAACATTTTTCTTTAATGCTATGTATAATGATTTCTATACATCTTTAAAAAGAGGAAAAATTTATTCTTGAAGCTGCATCCAAGAGATTCACTCTCTATATTAAACACCTGTCCAGCTGCAAGCTCCACTTGGCACAGAGCCAGTCTCTGGGGACCCCTGGGCCTAGGCCCTGATGGACAGCCTGGTGAATGGTAGGACCTGCAGGGTGCACCCTGCCCCTTCCCCCGTAACCCATCCCCCCATTTGCACTCTTCCCTGCCAGCGCTGGAAAGTGGACAGGGTTCTGCAAATCAGAGAACACTCATCACAGCCTCCCTCAGACCCAGACTTTGGGTTAGCGCCCAGAGTGGGGAGGGTGAGGGAGAGGCAGGATGGGCAGGTGGAGGTGGAGTTGCAGGAAGAGGCAGGTGGGAGTGGGCACAACCTGCAAGCATCTCATTTTCTCTTGGCAGTGTCCCGTCTCCGGGGTCTAGCTGCACCCTACAGCAGCCCCCACCTCACTCACCTAACTATAGGCCCTTTTCTTGGCCCGTCACTCAGCCCTCTGGGGCTTGTGATTTCCTGGAGGTTGAGACTGTCCACGCTGGACTTCCTTATCCCCCTGAAGCCTAGAACATAGGAGCCTGAAGAGGTCCTTAGTCAACAGGCTCTCTGCACAGACAGACCAAGGGGATACAGAGAGTGGGTGGGTGACTCATCCGTGGTGACAGAGGAGGGCTGGGGCTAAAACCAGGCCCTGTGTCATGAGCCCCATTAGAAGCCCTGTCTCCAGCACCCGAGTCCCCAGGTCCTCCAAGACACATGACTGGGAGGACTAGGGCAAAAACTCCTCCTTAACAGGCATTGGGGAGGAAGGGCCCAGGAGGCCATCGTTGCTGGGGCCCAGGCCCCCCAGGGGTGGCCCTGCCGAGGTAGGGGTGTCATCCAGGGTGTCCAGGGCTGGCGGTAGCTGTGGGGGTGGCTGCTGCTGCTGTTGCTTCTTCTTGTTCACTTTGCGTTCCTTTGCACGACGGTTTTGGAACCAGATCTTCACCTGTGGGGTCACGGAGCAGAGGTGTAGAGGGTGGAGACACAGCTGGGAGGGACCTCTGTGCTCATCTCTCTCTGGGTGGCATTTGTGGCCCCCAGACCTCATGGTGAACACATCCCTCCTCTAGAACCCGCTCCCCTCCAGACTCCCTTCTAGTAACCTTCCTCCTCCTCCACCTCCTCCCTGCTTTGGGTCTAAACGGCATGGATCACGGCCTGCTCTAGCCTGTGGCCAGCTGGATGCACGAATGTTAGGTTTCCCTGGGGGCTGGCACGGGATCAGAGTCTGCTGTGCTCTGACCGTGGAGTGGAGAGTCAGCGTCTCTGTTGTTCCTTATTGAGCTCTGTCATCTGCATGGCAGCCTGGAAGCCAGACTCCCCGACTCTATTCCCGGGGCTGCGGTGGGGGGACCCACACACCTGTCGCTCGGTAAGCCCCAGGTTGGCAGCCAGCTCTGATTTCCGCCGGATGGTGATGTACCGACTGTAATGGAACTCCTTCTCCAGCTCCAGGCGCTGGTGGTCTGTGTAGACCACGCGGTACTTGTCCTTGGTCCGAGTCTTACCTGAGAAGCAGAGGGGCCACGAGGGAAGGTGAGGAGGGGGCAGTACCCACAAAAGGACCAGGGCAGGGGTCCCTGAGAGGAAGCTGCTGAAGGAGCTGGGGCTTCTCCCAGTTCTCCTGGCCCCGAGCCCTACTCTGATCGCCAACTGCCCCAGCTTGAAACCAGCAGTTTCCAGCTGTGGCTGAGCAGCCCACTTCCAGGCAGCTGGTGAAAAACAGCACCCTGACCATTTAACCAGATGTTTGGGGTGGAATCTGCACAATTTCATAGAGAGATGAAGGGGACCTCTGACAGGCGAGGGCAATACAGAAGAGAGAAGGGCATTGCTGCTGGAGGGAGGCAGGAACATTCAGAACTGTCCCGTGCAGGAGCACCCTGCTGTCAACCAGGAAGGCCTGGGACTGCTTGAGACGTGCAGGACCAGCAGGGTGCCTCAGAAGGCCCTGGCCCTGGCCCTCAACCTTGAGCTGGGCTGTGCCGGGGGCTGGGGGTGGGCTGCTGAATGTGTCCAGTGTGGTCCACTGACTTGGGCCCACTCCTAGACTCACTGAGCTCCTGCCATAAGCCACACGCTGGGGCAGGCAGTGAGCTCAGCTTCTAGGGCAGAGAGACAGACAAAAAGCCAGCATGGAAAATATTCTAGATGTTAATTGTTAAGTATTTCAGAAGAAAAGAAAGCATTTCAGAGAGGGAGAACTGGGAATTTCCAAAAGAGAAAGGTTTTAAGTAGAGTAGTGCTAACTGGATGTGCCTGTAGTCCAGTTACTTAGGGGGCTGAGACAGGAGGGTCACTTGAGCATAGGAGTTCAAGACCAGCCTGAGTAACATAGCAAAACACTACTTCAAAATGAAATGAAATGAAACAAACAAACAAAGAAACAGACACCCTTCCCCAAATGATAAACTTTATTAAACAGAGTGGCCCATGAAGGATTTACTGAGAGGGACAATGTGAGCGAAGATCTCAGGGAGGCAAGGGAGAATGGGCTCCAGTACAGGAGACAGCAAGGGCCAAGGCCTGCACTGGGGGCCCATCTGCCACATGACGTCAGTGGGGCTGGGGTGCAGCAATAAATGGGGCAAGCAGGAGACACTCAGAGGGTGTTTTACTGTCTGGGTGGAAGCCACTGCAAGTTGTGAGCAGAGGTGACATGAGGTCCTCTGGGGGTTTTCACACACCTCTGGCTTCAGCATGGAGAGGAAGGACCGAGCAGGAAGGAACACAATAATCCAGGACAAGGTGGTAGCTTGGCTTCTAGATGGGGCTCAGCCTGGGGCCAAGAGCTGGGCCTGAGGACCCAGGGTTCAACATGAGGCTCTCTTTGGGGCTGGGATCAGAGGTCTGTCTGGGGAGAATATTAAGTAATGCTTAGCCCAGGCTGGTTGGGGCCGGGGGGCTGGCTGAGCACCAGTTTCCTTTATAAGAAGCTGAACACGTGGCTATAAATAGGAGGCACATGCCAGCGCATGCGTCCACCAGGACATGGCGGATCTCAGAATAACCACAGACTCTCTTCCAGTCCATCCGAATGATTCCACAAGGCCGGGCCTTCACCTCCCTGAGATGCACACAGGGCTGGCCCTGCCTGGCCCTCAGCACCTGTCACCAACTACCCCCACCCATTCTACCCACTCCACCAAGCCCACGCAGCTTGGCAGGACAGCCACTGGGCTCCTTGTAGCCAAACGGCTCTGTGCAGAACAGGAGACAGCAGATGTTCCTGGGCGGCTTTTCCCTGGTTTTTCTGCCAGAGCAGCAGAACCACACTGGACACTTCCATGGCCGCTGACCTCAGTCCCCTGCCTGACGGCACGGGATAGCCTTGGCCCTTGGCCAGGCCTGGCCTCAGGAAAGGGCCAAGGGAGTGGCTGTTCAGGCCTTGGCTCCAGATCGGCCCCTCCTTAGCCTAGAAAATTCAGTGTTGGCTCAAAAGCAGTTCTGCCTAATGTCTCTGCCATTAGACCCTAGCAGGGCTCTTGGCCCAGAAATTGCTGGGTTCAATGGGCTGGAGCCAGGATGGGTCCTGGGAGATCTGGGTCCTTCCATATTTCAGGTGAAGAGACTGTGGTTCAGGACAGTCATATCAGTGGCCTGGTAAGTCCCTTTAGTTCAGCCTGTGGAGTCAGGGTCCCTGGAGTCCCAAGTGGGCAGACGTGCCCAAGGCCATATCCCTGGTATAGAGTGCTCGGTAAGCTCCAGTGTATCGTGGGTCCACTGAGCCTGCCATGGGACCCCAACACTGGCAACACTTCCCTCCCAGGAAAGGAGGGGTCAGAGCATGGCAGGGGCCTGTAAACACCCAGAGGGTGCACGGCCACCCCCCAGAGGAGGGAGGGCCCTGGAAGGGGACGAGGTTCCTGGCCCACCTGCCTCGGCCTGAGTGGCGACAGTGTGGTCACTAAGGCAGCCTTTCCCTTGGCCCCAGCACTCTCTCTTGCTTTTTCTGCCAAGCAGCAGGATGCATTACAGCCATGTCACAGGTGGGGAATTGAGGCCTGCAAAACAGCTCTCCCTGAAGGTTGTCCCACCTGGTGGTGAGTGCGATCCAAGGCTCAGACACCAAATCATTTTCCAGACAGAGGGGTGGCATGGGACAGGATGGTGACAGAGACTGGCCTACAGGCCTTGGCATCTCCTCTTGGGCCCTGAAGAGGGGCTGGGAGCACTTAGCAACCCATTTGGTCCCCTTCTATCTGACCGAGTTGTTGAAAACATACAATGTCATTGCTAAGAAAACAGTTCTGACAAAGAACAAAATGTTTGATTCTCCCGTGGCTCAGTTCAAGGAGTCTCACTTGCTGTCTGTGGCGTGGACAGTAATGGGAGCATCCTCCTTGGAGCCAAACTTGGGACACATAGCCCAAGGGCATGTAGCCTTGGACCACGAACCCCACTTCCAGGAATGGATCCCACAGAAAACGGTGCACAGCAGGAGTCATTTCCAATTGCACAAGACAAAAACTGAACATGTACAAGCAGAAAACCTATTAGATGAGATGTGGGACTTCCACGTGGAGGAGGATTATGCAGCCATTAAAAAGAAATCACATAACTCTGAATGTACATTATGGAGTAGTTTCTAAGATACATGGAAAAGCAAGACATAGGATGGTGTGAAGTATGTTGTTACCAGTTTTGTATGAAGATGGAGGACACGCACACACACATACACACTCATATATCTTTGTGCAACTGTCTATTTCCTTCTGAAAAGATACGCATGAATCCAGTAACCTGGGCTACCTCCTTTGAGGAGAGGAATTGGAGGCGGTGGGCCACAGTAGGAGGGAGACACTTGGGCTATTTACATTTTTCCAAGTGCAGATGTAACTTTTACTTTTAACGATAATCAGGAACACTGGGCTCCAGCCCCAGCTCTGCCAGAACTCATGACTACCCCAGGCCACCCTCCCGACTCCCTTTCCAGGCCCAGAGCCTGGAAGCGGGGCAGGGAGGGCACAAGAGGGTCAGGGAGGGAAGGGCCCGGGAAGGATGATTACAGGCCCCTGGAATTCAGGGGCTATGGGGAAATGCACGCTCCTGGAGCCTCCCAATGAGTGACCCTTTGGGCCAGGGGACAGATGTGAGCGGCAGAGGGAAGACAGGGAGCCCTGGGCCCTTTGGGGCTGAGCACACGGAAAGGTGTGGGACGCTCACCCAGGCAGAAGCTCCCTCTACTCTGGCTTTGAGATGCACCGAGTGTCTCCCCCTGTAGCTAGGCTGCCATGGCAGGCAGTGCACTAGAGCATGTGTGGCAGAGATCAGAAGCCACACTCCAGTGGCTCCAGGTGCCTGCCCAGCAGCCTCAGGGCTCCTGGGGAGCATTCTCAAGCACAGATTCTGCCCCCAAGTTTGGAGTCAGTGGGGCTGAAATGGGCCTCTGGAGGTGACATGTGACTAGCTCTCCAGATGGCCCTGGCATGTGGATATCTGGGCAAGCAGATCTCTGAGGTTGTGGCCTAGGACCTTCTCTGAGCCTCATTTTCTGTATCTGTAAAATGGGGATAATAATTATTCTGAAATAGCTAACATGTCATGTGCACATCTCTCAACAATCCATGGGGTTGTACAACTGATATCCATTCCTATTTTACAGATAAGAAAACTGAGGCTCAGAGAGGTCCACCTGTCAAGCAGGTGGGATTCAAAGCTATGTCTATCCAGCCCCAGAAATAGCACTAGAACCTACCACAAGGTAGAAGGTCTTCCCTACAATAGTTACCTCCAACCTTTGGGTAGGCAGGGGATGGTTTGAGAGGAGGGCAAAGTGCCTGGCATAGAACCCAGCAGGTAGCAGGTGCACACAGAGGGGCAGAGCCTACTCATTTCTAACAGTGGTGGGAGACCACCTGTCAGGAATGCTGGGAAACGGATCTGTGCAATGGGTGGTGTGTTGGATGTGACCATTTATTTATAAGGTCCTTTCCAACTTGGAAACATGAAGTTCCCAATGTTTGTTGATTTTTTTTATTATGTTTGTTATTATTGCTGAAAGAATTGTAAGACTAATTTCCCAGTCTGAGAGTTTAGACACCAGGCCTACTCAGCCGGGAGACAGTAGGCAGGAGCTACAGGGGCCTGCAGAGGGGGCCCCATCCTGCCTGGCCTCTGCTCGGGGATGGAGCGAGTGGTTCCAAGAAAATCAAACGCCTCTGGGTGGGCACTTCCTTAGCCCTCTTGCTGCTGAGGGATGACAAATTTGGCCCTCACTATGCGGGCCACAAAGCTGGCTCACAACCCTCTGTGACCCCTCCCTGGGTGGTCCAGCCCCCTGTGGTTGTACATCAAGATCCCACCCCCACCCTCAGCACACACGCATGCACGCACATGTGTGCACATACACACAAACACATGTGTGCACGTGTCTGGTAGAAACACATGTGGCCAGGCTCCTCACAGGTCTACTGCATCCTCCTCTCCCTGCTGTCTTTAAGGAGCACCAGCCAGAGTCAGTAGATCCTGGTCCAGTCCTGTGCCACACGGGTGGCCTTATGGAGGTCTCTCTCCTTTGGGCCTCAGTTTCTCCTGTGCAGCAGAAGAGGGCTGGGGTGTCTGCTCCAAGAGTCCTCTACACTCTCAAGTTCTGCACAGCTCTGAGCCCTCCCTCGAAGGACAGAGCCCCTCACTGCTCGCCACCCCAGTGCCACCCGCAGGGAGGGCACCTCGTGCACAGCCTGCCACCGAGAGGAGCAGGAGGCATGTCTGCGGCACCAGCCTGGGATGACAGAGACGAGACCTTGGCTGGGAGGGAGGGCAGGGGAAGCTTTGATTCCCTGTCCCAGCCCCTCCTCACTCAGGGTGGGACTTGGACCAGCCCCTTCTCTCTGGACCTCAACATCCCCACCTGGGGAAGGGTTAGGGTGAGGGTTAGACCCCAGCTATGACCTGTGGTGAAGAGCGACAAGAAGACCTGGAAACTGCAATGGGGAAGGAAAGGGATGGGTCGAACCTAAAATGGTGGGCATTTTTAGTATATTTGATGAGGAGGAAAGACTTAAAAATACGCTGAGCATGAAAATGACTTTAATATTGAAACGCAGGAGGTGTTATTCAGGTTAATGCAAGTGAGATGACAGAGAAGGTGGCGGGGCGCAGGAAGTCTGAGGTGGTGCTGCTCTACCAACTACCAGAGGCTGGAGGAGGCCAGGAGTAGGAGTGAGTTTCCCGACCTTGCCTGTAGGCAGAGAACTGGGGTGGAACCAGCATCACCATCCTCAGTCAAAGGACCAGATATCTGAGATTCTTTGGGCTTTCCCTTCCCTGCCTTCAGCACAGAATGGATATGATGGTGTCTGTAAAAGAGCTACAGACATGGGAAGCAGAACTGAGCTATTTGCAGAAGTGGATGTTGGAAAGATCCCTTGGGAGAGGGTGGAATGTCTCCTGATGGGGAGCCACAGGGCAAGAACACGCTGGCCTCAGAGTGGGGAGATCCAGCTGGGTCAGCTGGAGCGTAATCTCCAACCTGGGACTACTTCCTCACCTGCACCACCATCTGGCGGGACCTCTGCTTGGCAGCCCTGACCCTGCCAGCCCCATGACCCGTGGATGCCTTCCTGGGGCCATGAGGCTTCCTGCTAGGCCCCCAAACTTGGTTCTTGTCCTGGTCGAGTGACAGTCCCAGGCTGTTGTATCACAGTTGCTCACTCAAGCGCTGGTAAAGGGATGAGGTTACTGGGGGAGGGGGAGGGCGGGCCAGCCTCATGAGGGAGCCCAGCAACCTTGATCAGACCTCCCTTCCCCTGACCCCTTTCTTCCTAGTCAGAGTCCCTGGTCATCACTGCTCCCTCCTCCAGGGCCACCTCTGCATCGTCCACGGCTGTCTTCTTCCTCGAGGCCCACAGTCTGGCCTGGCTTTGGGAGGCAGCTGGGAAGGAGACTTCAAAGTCAGATCGATCTGAAGGTTCTAACCCAGACTGCACACATGCCAGTGCCATCTCCGTGCAAGTCAGTGACCTCCGTACCCAGGTCACTTATCTGTAAAATGAGGGCACAAACACTTCCTTCCTGTAACAGTAATGGAGACCAGATCTGATCACCTATTGACAAGACAGTCGTTAATAAAACTCGCTGTGACAACGATGAGGATGAGGATGATGATACTATAGAGGTGGAGGAGCCAAGAGAGGCAGGAAGGGTCCTCAGTGGAAGGCAGAGTTCATGCAAAATTGACTGGCATTCCAAGAACTCCTGAGCCCTCTCAGAGATTTCTCTGTGCTGTCCAACTGGCTGTCACTAGCCCCCAAGTGGCTGTTTCAACTGAAATGTAAAATTCAGCTTCTTAGATGCATTAACTGTATTTCAAGTGTTCTTCTTCTTTTTTTTTTTTTTGTTTTTTTTTTGTTTTTTGGTGCTGGGGATGGAACTCAGGGCCTTGTGCTTGCAAGACAAGCACTCTAACCACTGAGCAAGTGCTGGTGGCTGGACAGCTTAACTCTAGAGCAGAAAATCCTGCTCGATGACACAGCTAGACCCAGCTCCCTCCCCATGCAGCACACACCTCCAATACTTCATTCGTATCACTATTGGTAGAGGCTGGACTTGTAGCCACCACCCATTCGTGTTCTTGCCAAGGCTTTCCACAGGGCATCCCAGCCCAGCGCAGCCCTTCTAAGATGCACGAAGGGCAGTGGAGCCCTCAATTCATCTCCTAGGCTGCACAGCTTGAGGCCTCCTCACCTCCACCCCCACCAGTCCTACTCTAGTCTGGAAGGGAAGCCCAGAAGCCCTTGCTAAGCCTCTGCAGACCGGAGCCTGGAGTCTTGCCTTTAGGGTGAGGTTCCAGGGAGGACTCGAGATTCCAGCCCTATCCTTCTGACTCTGTGACCTTGGCAAATACCCTCCTTGAAGGTCTGGGCTCCTTTGTGCTTGGCGAGGGCAGGCCCCGTGCAGTTTGCTCATCTGCATCCACCGCACACCTGGCATGTGTGGGTGCTCAATGACTCCTTGGGGAATGCATAAAACAAACCTGCCGCTTTTTCATCTCCCTCATCTCAGTAAGGGGCATCCCTATTTCCAGCCACTTGGGTCAAAGGCCTCGGTGGCCCCTCTGAGGCTTGTCCCCTTCGCTCCCTGCATCCGATCCATCAGCAGGTCAGCTCAGCCTCTGAAACACCCCTCCTGTCCACCTGCATTTCTCCCTTGGCTTGGCCCAGCCACGATGTCAAGGAGAAGTTTGCTGACCTGGGGGCCAGAAGTCCTGCATTTAAAAAAGTGTTGAGCCCTCAGTAGACACCAGCTCATGTTACCATAACCATGGCAGATGCTCAGTATGGATTTGCTGTTCTCCTCTTCCATGGCAGGGCACATTAAAAACATCCAAATGAAACAATCACACATTGTGACTAGTGGTATGAAGGAAAGTAAGCAAGAAGCTGAGAGCCAAACTAAGTAGAGGGCAGTGGGAAATACCTCCTTATCTAGTTTGGGGGAGATCTTCCAGGCACCATTTTAGCCAAGACCTGAAGGCTGAGAAGGTGTCAGAATGGGGAAGAATATTTCAGGAATGGAAAACAGCACGTGCAAAGGCCCTGGGGCAGGGAGAGGCTGCATGAGGGGCAGAGTGCCAGCTCCCTGAGGGTGGATCCCGTCTGGCTTGTTTGGTCATAATTTCCAGCACCCAGAAGAATCTTTGACACGGAAGAGAAATTACTGCCTGCCTTCCTGAATGGACGGGTAGATGCATGGATAGATGAAAGACAGGCATAAGACCAGGCTGGAGGGCCCGGCACAGCCTCCAGCAGACAGGATTGGGCTGGATTTCAGGAGTAACAGGAAGGTACCTGGGACACCGACTGCGAGTGTGTACAGAGCAGCGACCCTTCCCTGTGCCTGCTCCCTGTCGGTGTGGGGATCTATGTAGGCAGAGGCTCAGCCTGTTACCACCCTGTCAGCCCTGACTCCAGTTGTAAATGTGGCTTCTAGATCCCAGGAGCTCCCAGACAGAAACCCGAGGGGCCAGCACATTCTCCTGACAATACAGACCCTACCGCTAACAAAGCCGTTTGGACCTTTAGGGTGATTCCTGAAGCTCCCAGCAGCAATATCTGCCAGAGGAGGGGGAGGGATGCTCCACCAGAAAAAGCCTCCGCCACCTTCTAACTGGGTCATTCCCCTGCCTAGCTACCTCTGAGAGTGTCAGATGGAGCTTCTGCTTGAGAAGCAGCTCTAACTAGCCCGGCCCCTGCTGGCTGCGCCCCCCTTGCTGCCTCCCTGCCTCCCACAGCACAAGGCCCCCAGCCGGGAGGATGCCCCTCATGGGGGGGGCGGGTCTCAGGCTGCAGGCTCTGGCCAGACCCTGTGTTGCCAAGCCCTGGCTGTGGGGGCGTGGGGAGGCCACCTTACCTCTCTGAGCCTCATCAACATTGCCTGTGAAATGAGTCCAACGATAGAACTTTCACACCTCTTGAGGTTGTTATGAGATTTAAATGAGGCTACCTATATGCAGCTCTTGGCACAGGGCCTACGCGTGGTACAGCCTCAGCCAATGCCACTCATGAGCTTTATCATGAGCTCCTACTATGTGTGAGACAGGGTGGCCTGGGACTGATTAGGACTGGTCTGTAAGTGAGTAACGGATGGTAGCTGGCAGGGATAAACAAGACAGTGTTACGTGTTGTTAAAACAAGAGGCTGATTCAGCACTCGGAGTGGTGGGAGAATCAAGGAGGGCCTCCTGCAGGAGGTGACCTCAGAGAAGGAGCAACATTTGAACCAATCAGGAAGGGGAGGCAGTGAGGATTGAGGGACCAGGCTGGGGAGGCAGGAAGTGTGAAGTGTGTGCCTGCGTTTACCTGATGTGCAGCCGTCCCTGCGGGTACCATGGCTTCAAGGCGCAGTCTTATCAGTACCCTGCTGTTACAGTGGAGGAAAATCAGGCTCAGAGAAGGATCCAAGTTAGCTCACCTGAGGCTGGACAGCTTCTAACAGAAACACAGTCTCCCAGTCTCAGATCCGAGGCTCCCTAGTCCTGGCCCCTAACTGTAAACATCTCTGTTTCTAGGCAAATTAGTGGGAGAGTATCTTCCATGCTGGGTTGGGGCCAGTTCTCAAGAGGGCTCTGAAGCTAGAGAAATGGGGCTGGGTGTTTTCAGAGATGAAATGGCAGGTCCATGGCAGTGGCGAGCCAGAGAACGCTCTTGAGCAGGGGAAGTACCTTGATAAGGTAAGTCTGTCAGTGGTTTGGAAGGCAGCGAGGGCATCAGTGAGAGGCTGAAGGTGAGAGGACAGGTTGGTGGCTGTGGCAAGACTAAGGGAGAGGGTCTGGAATGTGTGTAGAGGGTCATCTTCTCCACACACCTCAGCTTCCTCATCTGAAAGCTGGAGAAGTGGGACCAGGGTGTGGCCAGAGTTCCACCACTGGAGTGAGCATCTCTCTAGTCCTGTGACCTCAGCCATCCCAGCGGGCTACTAACCTGTGACGCACTGCTTACTCACTTGGCATAAGGTTGTGCCTGAGGCAGAAGAATGGTGAGAATCCTCTTAAATGTAGCTTTAGTGTTTATAGAGCAAAGAGAGAAGACAGAACAGGGACCCTGTAGTAATCTCCTATGCTGGCTTAGTCAAATGATGCTAATCACTCAGACCTGATATTTTCTCTATGGGTTGCCACCTCTCTGTCACAGTCCCCACCTCCACCTGCCCCTGCCAAGAAGAGAGCCTGAGTCTCAGCTGCTCCAACTCCCCAAACGAGACAGGAGACCACCCAAGTGGGGAGGGGGCAGCCAGCCTCCCCCCATTGGCCTGGACTGCTGTGGGTCCAACAACCCAGTAGTGACTCCAGACATCCATGTTGAAGCTGAACTCTCACACCTTCCCTGTTCTCCCAGAGATGGCTTCTGCTCCTCACACTTCCCCTGCTCATTCATCCAACCAAAAGCATCGAGTGGTTACTAATGTCCCTCACTGAAGTGGGCACCTTGGTGCAATAGCAGTTCAGGTAGACATGGCTCTGGTCCTCTTGGGAACAGTGAACACAACACACAAAGGAGAAAGTGAGCACACTAGAACTTGCTCTGAAGGGAACACTCCCCAACATCCTCAATGGGGGTCGGGGAACCTGCTTTAGGAACCTTGGAGGGAGCGACACTGAGCTAAGACCTGAAGAGGGAGAACGAGCCAGAAGTGCAAATAATCAGAGGGAAGAGCATTCCTGGAAGACAGAACAGCAGGTGCACAAGACCTAGTCAGGCCTGAGGAACTAGAAGCTGGAGTGGCTGGAGCATGGTGGCCAGGGGGAATAGCCTGGGGGCCAGCAGCTGAAGCTGTACAGCTCTGTGGCCTTCAGGAAGCAGTGTGGAGTTCATCTTAAGTACAGCAGGAAACCTCAGGAAATGTGTACACAGACGCCTCCGACATCTATCCCAGCTCAGCCTACACGTGCGTGATCCTGGAACATTCCTCAGGGTGTCTAGACCCGTCTCCCGCCTGCACATCTGCTCTCTAACCACCCGGGGTGGAGAACCTAGAATGCTTGGGGCTCAGAAGGAGGAAGACAGAGCTGGCAGGTCAAAACCAGTCGCAGACTGGAAGACCTGCGAGCCAGTGTCATTGGGGAAAGAGGGCAATGACAAGCAGTGACCTTCCCTTGGCTGTCGCAGACAACAGCCTCACATAGGAATTACCTCTGGAAACCCATGCCTTCATTGCCCAGAAGGAGAAACTGAGGCCAGAGAGGGAAGAGCATGGTCTTTTTCTCAGGGAGTCTGTACCTCATCCCAACTTTGCCCCTGCTTCTGGAACACTGGTGAGAGCCATGTGCCCTGAGCAGACCTCAGTGCAGCTCCCAGCACATCCCTGGAGTGATCTGACCCGGCCCCCAGGGCAGCCCTTTCTCAGGGCCCGCACCTTTCCTTCTTCCCCCTGAGAGCAGAGGGGGAAATCCTTTTGCCTTTGGGCAGTCACATTCTCCCATCTCCCATTCTCCCTTTTTCCAGCCAGCAGTGGAGCTGGGCTCCACAGCTCCTGCGCCCAGACACACTACATAGGTGATGTGTCTGGCCTGGAAGCTCCCCTGGGCTCTCTCCAGTCCTCCAATTCCCACAGCCCCGTTCCTTCCAGCACACACAAGTCTTTCCAAGTCCCTACCCATGGGGAACTTCCTATGTATCTCAAGCCACCTGATCATCAGGAAGCAGCAAGTGGAAGATAGAAAAGGTGGGATTCCTTCTCCAGACTTGCCAGTCAAAGGCCTGAAGAATGTTTCGGGGAAGCCCCCAAGTGCCTCCTTTCATGTAACCTAACGTGGGGTTCATATTCCAGGAGTTATGGAAAAGGCTTCAGGGGTTCTCAGAACCCCTGAAATTGATGCCCAATGATGTAACATTTTTCTCCAGGGAAAAGAATGTACTTGCCACCCGATTTTCCAAAGCAGTCTCTTTATAACTCAAAGCAGGGCACAAACACTACACAACCTTCTTCCACTCTCATTCCACAGACAGTAAAACTGAAGCCCAGAAGAGAGGACTTGTCTTAGAAAAGCAGCTGTCTAGAGGGTTAGAGCACAGGTCCAGTGCTCAGCCTGCTTGGAGTCAAGTCCCAGCCCCACCAGTTATTGCAAGTATCTAACCACTCTGCACCACAGTTTCATCTTCAAAACAGGGGTGATAACAGTACCTACAGCAATGTTTTAAGAGTTAGATGTTCCACAATGTTAGCTGTTATTACTGAATCAAGGCCACAGTCTTGAGTGGTGGAGCCTGGCCACCAGCATCTTCCTGGAGACAGAGAAAACGTCTGCATCCCTAGGACAGCCGAGAAGTCCAGACTGCAGCTATGGAGCAAGCCCTTCCCAGCATCTGCCCAGGGGGCGGCAGCCTGTGTGTGTGTGTGTGTGTGTGTGTGTGTGTGTGTATGTGTGTGTGTGAGATGAGGGGGAAGAAGGAGAGGAGGTGGGGGAAGTCCCAGGCCTGCTCCCAGCTGGGGGAAGAGAAGGAGGGGCTGGACATCAAAGGGTGGGCAGGCCAGCTTCCCGCCTCCGCGGCCAGGTGGCCTTTGTCAGGACAGGCCAGGACACAATCTGGACAATGGGGTGTCATGTTCACTTTCCGGCCAACAGGAGTCACTACTGAGCCAAAGCACAGCCTGTTACATGACAAAGGGGGGGAGCCATAAAGGTCAGGCCGCCCCTCATTAAAGCGGGGCCTTTGTCCTGCCCCCTCCCCTTCCTTTGAAGAGAGTGGATCAGAGAGGCCTGCCTGGGGGCAGGAGGTTCACAGGCTCAGGAGCCAAACAGTAGCCACCTTCCCAACTGCTCCTGCTTCCCCTCCCCCAGGGTCAAGAGTTCAGGGAGGGTCCTGGGAGGCTAGGTGGGGATCCCCGGCCCAATCTCACCAAAGGGGACTCTTTGTCAGCCCAATAGATACTAAATGAACTCTTCACTGTAAGATGCGGTGCCAAGTCCTGGGAAGGAAAGCGACCGATCGGCCCACATTTGCACAGTCTCGATCATTTCCTTCTGGAGAGAGCCTGCCACCCCTGCTGGGGCAGGGACAGGAGTGGAAGAAGCTGCGTAGACTACCAGGGCTAGGTACTAGAGTCCTGGGATACGGCGTCTCGGTTTCCCCATCTATACCGAAAGAGGGTTAGGTTGGGCCACTCGAGGCTCCGGCAGGCTGCGACTGACCGAGACAGTGAAAAGAGAGCAGCTCTGCTGGGCGAGAGTGGTCGAGGGCCCACGCTCTGCAACCCAAGCAGGGCCAGGACAGAGGTCAAACGGGACAGCCTGGGCCTTGCCGAGCACCTGCCAGTGCCAGGGGACCCGTCCGGAG
The DNA here is from genome assembly GCA_004026905.1 of Hystrix cristata. NCBI lineage: Eukaryota > Metazoa > Chordata > Mammalia > Rodentia > Hystricidae > Hystrix > Hystrix cristata. Next base: position 74,070 of record PVJO010002490.1, on the reverse strand, counting down.
GCGCAGGGCGAGGGAAGGGTCCTTACCGCTGCCACCGCCGCCTCCGGCCGCCACGCTGCGCCGCATCCACTCGTAGGGCGTCCGCCTCTGCGCTCCTGGCGAGGACGGTGCGCCCGGGCCGCCGAGGGGCTGCGCCAGGAGGCCGGGGCCCGGCCCTGGGGGCGCGGGCACCGGGCTAAAGTCCGGAGGGGGCCCGAATGCCAGCGGGGCTGGGCTGGCGGCCGGGGCCGCGGGCCCAGGGCCGTAGGCGGCCCAGTCGTCCTTGGGCGCGGGGAAGGGCCCGCCCCAGGCCGCGGGGGCCGCGGGGCCCGGCTCCACGTGAGTGTAGCCGGCGAAGTCGGGGTACTGCGGGGGCGCGGGGGCCGGGGCCGAGGGGCCGTAGGCTTGTGCGCCCAGGCCGAGACCCGCGGGCCTGGCGGGGCCGGGGTACACCGGAGAGTCCTTGTCCAGCACATAGCCCACGTACATGGTGGCCGCGGGGCCCCCCGCGCATGCTGGGCCCTGGAGCGCCGCGGCCAGCGCCCCGACGACCGGCACCCGCTCACCTGGCCTCGCCGCCCGCCGCCGCGCCCGCCCCACCCAGGCCTTTTATAGCTCCGGGCGCCCGCGGGCCCAGCCGGGGCGGGTTTGCATTTCAAAGCGGGGGGAAGCCTCCGGCCCGCGAATCAAAGAGGGAAGCCCGTCGGGGGCGAGGGGTTCAAAAGGAGACAAATTGCCTCCCCAAGCGGGAGGTGGACTGGCCAGGGCTCGGAGGGGGTTGGGGGAGCGGAGGGCGCGCCCTTCGGAGGGTCACCCTCGCCACGCGTGGAAGCCGCCCGCGCCTCGGTGGGCTGCGGCCCAGCGCCTCGCGCTTCCCGGTGTTTCCCTGCACCGGGGCTGTGGGCGCAGCCCCACGACCTCAGCTTACAGGTGGAGGGCGGGGAACCAGGCCGCACAGCCACTGCCGACTTGCGGCCCACTGGGTGGCGGCCACCGGCTGGAGGTGAGGCGAGCAGTGCCGACTTCAAACGGGGTCGCGTCTGCAAGGTAGGGTACTCTTTTGGGGCGGAGGGAGAAGGGTCACGACCCCTCTCGTCTGCGATGAAAGCGATGGATGTTTCCCCCGAAAATGCACATATGCACATATATGAGCCTGCATACTATTGGGGCTTCACTTGGTTGGGCTCCAGAGAAATTTCTCAAAGGTGTGGGGCAGGAGGGAGGGGAGGGTCTTCTGGGGACATCCTGGGAAACTTTCCACAAATTCTCTTGATGACTCTCTACCCTTTTATTATGATTATTGAGAACTTTCAAACACACACAAAAGTAGAACTGCATAATGAACCGATAGGCCTCTGTCGCCGAGCTTAAACAGGTACCGCGATTTTGTCACACTTCTTTCATCTCCCTCCCTTTTCCCTAAAGTATTTTAAAACAAATTTCAGACATCATGTCATTTTACCCCTACATACTTCAGCGTGTATCTCTAAAACACGGACATTTTCTTACATTATATGTCATCGTCACATCTAATGAAATGAACACAAATTCTTGGGTATTATTTAACACACCATTCTTATTCCGAATACTCCCATTGATCCAAAGATATCTTTTTTAGTAGTCAGTTTATATGAATCAGGATCCCAAAGCCCTGGTCCATTTATTGTATCTAGGGCCCCCTCTTTGTTTTAATTGCTTCCTGTGCTGGGTTGCCTGGGTTGTTGCTCACCTGGCTGAGCACATGTTACAGATGAGCACATGGCTGGCCAGGTGTGGCGGCACATGCCTGTAATCTCAGCTTCTCAGGAGGCTGAGGCAGGAGGATCACAATATCTAGGATAGCCTGAGCAACTTAGCAAGATCCTGTCTCAAAAAAATAAATAAGTCACAAGGGCTGGGGATGTAGCTCAGTGCAGAAACTTGCCTAGCATGTGGGAACCCCCGGGTTCGGTCCCCAGCAACACCCCATGTCAGGAAGCAGACATATTTTTCAGAAGTTTTGCTCAGAAGGCATGTGGAGCTCTCTGGACTCCACTCAGGAACCCACTTTTCAAGAGAAACGGGATACACAGAGGAGGAGGGAGGCCCCAGAGGACTGAACGCCCTCTGAGCTAGTAGCTAGGAACTAGGACCGCTCAGACCGGGGGGAAGTTGAGGCTTGGAGTAGGGGCTGCACTGGGGAGGGCACAGGCTAGACCTGGGACCTAAGAGAGGATGCTGCTGGCCCTGGTTCTGGCCCACCATGCATGACCAAGGCTCTCTGAGGGGCCATCCATCTTGAAATGGGCTCTCCCAGAGAGTGCGCGACCATCGTGGTAGGGACGTAAGTGACTGCTATAGGTTCCTAGTTAGGGTTACTCTTGTTCCGGGGGCAGGAGGGGGTTGGTGCCTTCTGTTTCCAAGAGGATGCTAAATCAGACCTAGATGGTGGGCTGATGGGTTGGGAGTAGGCATTTCGATTCATTTGTTCACTCATTCGTTCGTTTGACACGTGCTTGTTGACAGGCCACCTCCTGTGCCGACCCTGCACTCAGTGCGGGATGAGGTCCTGCTCCCTGGGGTGTTTGGGTGCCTGTGTGTGGATGTGTGTAGGGGACAGGGATGAATCAAGCAATCACAGTAAAGGTAAAGTTACATCTTGGTGAGGGCCAGGAATAGGGAGTCAAGAGAGGAGGAAATGTGGGCTGGGGTCTGGGCAGTAGAGTGGGAGTATGTGGGCCAAGGGTCACTCTGAACAGAGGCCCCAAGGGCCATGTGTGCTCCTAGACCTGACAGACTGGTCTTGGGGGTGGTGTGCAGGAGGTGAGTCTGAGAACCAGGAGCAGCAAGGATGCAGGCACGGTCCAGGTGTGATGGATGCTATGGCCAGGACGTGGGTGGTGGCTGAGAGATGGGCCCCGTAGCTGGGGGCTTTCTGAGCAAAGCATGGGGTGCTTTCCCGACAGAGGAGAGAGCAGAGCAGGGGAGCCTGGGGAGGGGGGAGCCACCTGGCTGTGGCGTGGCCTGCTCAGTACTGTGCGTCTTAGGATGTATGTGCCTCAGTTTGTAGCAGCTAAATCTTGGAAACAGCACAAATGCCCATCAACAGAGGAATGGATAAAGAAAATGTGGTTTTTAAAAAAATACAATGGTGGGGCTGGGGATTTAGCTCAGTGATTAGAGTGCTTGCCTTGCAAGCACAAGGCCCTGAGTTCGATCCCTGGCACCACAAAAAAAAAAAATGGAGTACTACTCTGCCATAAAGAATGATAAGCTTCAGATATTGCTGGGTAAATGGATGCATCTTGAGACCGTACTCTTAAGTGAAATAAATCGGACACACATGTTTAAATACCACATTGTTTCTCTGGTGTGAGAAACTGAAAGTGTAAAGACTAAAATGTATTATATTGGGAAAGGGAAGAAAATATCCAAATGGGAAAGGGAGCAAGGGAGGGGGAGGGGAAAAGGAATAGAGGGACAAGAGAAATAAGAAGTGGAAGGAAAAAATGGAAACAAAGCTTTTGTAAATAAGGGGGGAGAGGGGAGGAGAATGGGAAAAAAGAAGCAACAAGATATGTCATGTACAGGTACAAATCCGCTATGATGAATGTTATCACCATGTACATCTAAAATGTACTATTAAAATAAAAAATAATAATAGTAAAAAAGGATGTATGTGCCTCCCTCTCGGCAGACACATCCTGGGGGGGGAGCAGCCACCATTCCTGCAAGCTCCCCACCTCACACCATCTGACTGCAGGCTCAGTGCCCTTGCACTGCACCTCTCACAGGCGACAGACTGGCCTTTCCATTTGTGCTAGTGTAATCACAGTGGCACTGCTGTTTCTCTATCACCTCTGGGCCCCTTGTACCTGTTAGCTCTGTCCATCCTCAGCACAGCCCAGGGAGACAGGGTTGATGGTTTTCCCTCTTTGCAGAGGAGGAAGCTGGAGCTCAGAGAGGTGAAGCCACCTGCCTGAGGCCACACAGCACCTCAATGGCTCCTGCCTGGAAGTCTTTTTTTTTTTTTTTCTGTAGCTGAGCTGGCCTAGTAGGACAGTAAGGATATGACCCTGTATATGCTTCCCTACTCCTGCACATGTTAGCTAGATTTTGCTTAAACAAATAGCTGGTTCCTCTTCCTCTTCTGATTTCTTCATGCAAAAGAGCCTCTGCTTTCCCCTTACCCTCACTCCTGTAGAACCCCCCCATCAGAGCAGCCCTCTCCCCAAAGTCCTGTAACATTGTTTAAAAGTCCCAGTCTGGGGTTGGGGATTTAGCTCAGTGGTAGAGCATTTGCCTGGCAAGCACAAGGCCCTGAGTTTGACCCCCAACACTCCTCTCAAAGCCCCAGTCTGAAATTGCAAGTTCCTCCTAACCCTGGCCTCTGACTACCGTGTGTCTTGTACCCCTGCACCCTAGTTTTCCTGTGTGCCCACGGGCGACAGTTGCCTCTAGTAATGGTGCTGTGCCTGCATGAAGAAGCCCTTGTCCCCATCCCTGTGAGCAGTTCTTCCTCTCTGACAGCCTCTTATCTCTGGGAGTGGTTGTTTACTGGGCCCCTCCTTCCTCTGGCTCCAGGGGTGGAGCGGCCCCTCTTCCCCCTGGAAGCCCTCTCTCCAGGCTGCTCTCACACACTGGCCAGGGCCTCCTGGGGCGGGGTGCAGGGTGATGGCCTCATAAAGATCGTAGTGATAGCTTAGTTTTTAAACTGGGTTTATGGTCCTGGCAGGGAAAAGTTTACTGGGCTTAGCGTTCCGCTGGAAATAGTTTGCTTCACAGAACTGGTGGGCAGCAGGGCCAGCTTCAGTCCCACTGTGGCCCCACTGCTAGAGCTAGCCTCTTGAAGCTCTCTCTGGACTACAGTCCAAGGGCTTTGGGGTGGGAGCAGGTCCAGCCAACGCTTAATCTCGCTGTGTGGCCTTGGGCAGGTAACTCCTCTCTCTGAGTCCCTGCTTCCACTTCAGAAGGGGGATGCCAGTTCCTGCCCTGCCCCTCCAGGGGGCAGCGGTGAGGCTAAAAATGGACGTGGGGCTCCTGTGAGGCATTTGCCCTGCAGTACCGCCCTGCTCCCAACACCTTTCCAACACCTCTCCTTCTCTCGACCGCCCACTCCAGCAGCTGGGTGCGCCACCTGCTGGCAGTGCTGGGAACTGCGGGAGAACTAGCAGCCAGACACCCAGGGAGCAGAAAGGATGCTAGGACACAGAATGAATGTCCTCATCAAAAGGGGCACTATGTCTGATCCGTTCTGCAGAGATGCTGAACCCAGGGAAGGAAGTAGGTTCACAGAGTGGGTCAGTGGTCCAAGTATGGGCTGGGACCTGATCTTCCAACTCCCTGTCGGGATGCACTCCTGCAGCTTCTCAGGTGGACCAAGGGTGGGAGCGGGCTGGGGTGTCACTCAGTTCATGGTTGTCCACGACCACCTCGGTGCCACTGACCTCCCTCAACCCTCCCCCTCAGCCCATTGCTCATAGTGCACTACAGCCCCCTGTCTCATCGTCTGCTGAAAATTTTGCAGTGGGCTTGCTGGCCCTCAGGATAAAAGCCGGACTCTCTTGCGACCACAAGGCCTGGTTGCCAGCCCCAACTACCTCTCCAACTTTTTGGTTTTTGTTTTATGTTTTTTGGGGTGCTGGGGATCAAACTCAGGGCCTTGTGCTTGCTAGGCAAGTGCTCTACCACTGAGCTAAATCCCCAACCCCTCCCTCTCCAACTTTATATACCTCTTTGCCTTAACTCTTTTTGTTGTTACTGGAGATTAAAGTCAGAGCCTGATGTTGTAAATGCTCTAGCACTGAGCTACATTCTCAACCTTTTAACAGTTTTAAGACAGGATTGTACTGAGTTGCTAAGTTGCCTAGGCTGGCCTTGAACTTATGGTCTTCCTGCAGCAGCCCTCTGAGTAGCTGGAATTAGGTGATGCCATCACACTGGCCTCAACCATTCTTTTCTCTCTGTTCAAACACACTGAGCTTTTTCTAGCCTTCCAAGCTTTCATAGATGTTGTTCCTTCTGCTTCAAACACTGTCCCCCTCCGGCTTTGTGTGTGGCCTGTCATCCTCTGGGCTCTTCCGGAATGTTTCTTCCCCAGAGAAATCTATGCCGACCTGAGCAAAACTCCTATCTACTCAGCCCATTAGTCTCTATATCTCTTTTTATCATACGAATCACAATTTAATATTATTAATTTGTGCTTTCCTTTGCTTTTGTTTGTGACCTGTATAGGGACAGGAGGTCAGGGAACATAGTAGGTGCTCAGTTAACTTCTGTTGCATGGGTGGGTAGGGGGAGAAACAGGACAGTCTGGAAGTTATGGTGAAGGGCCCCATCCTGAGACCTGCTGTGTGTCCTCCAGCAGGTTCTGTCCCTCTCTGAACCGCAAGTGCCAGTATGCCCAGTGAGGGAGAAATATGTGGCTTCCAAGGGCCTTGCTATTGTGCTGATCTTTGAGCCATCTCTGTGTACCAGAAGGCACTGTGGCCCCAGGGACCAAGAGAGAGGCCACCAGAGGGGCTGAGAGAGGAGGCGTGGGCAGCATCCCCAAGCCCTTATTTTTTGCATCCCAGCAAGCCTCAGTAGCTGCAGCCTGGCCAGTAAGAGAAGTCCCTGGAATCCTAGGGAGAATGTGGCCCGAGGTCCCCACTGGCACCACTGCCCATTCAGGTGGTCACCAGGCTGTGCATCCAGGAGATGAGGGTAGTTCCCACTCTGTGCCTCTCTGGTCCCCAGCTGCAGGCACAAGACTGTGCCTGCTCTTCTTGGAGATGCAGGAGCGGAAGGACACTGAGCTGGGGGTAGGTGCTCTGTGCTGCAGGACCCCTTCTCTGTGAATCTCGTGTAAGCTGCCTCCCTTCGCTAGGCCTCGGTCTCCATCCCTGGACAATGGACACACTTGGATGTCCTGGCTCTGACATCCAAGATGACTGTGTCAATGCCTGGGACATGTATACTGCTCCCCCTGCCACTCCCCCTGCCTAGGGAGCCTGGAGGGGTCAGCTTTGGGAGCGTGGGAGAGCCAGATGTGGTGGCCGCTGGCCCTGCCTGTGTGAGTGTCGAGCGGCCTACTGGGAATTCTCCCACTCGGCTCCCTTTCCGGCCCTGAGCCCCCCCACCCGAAGCCACTGCTTCCGGCTCTGAGAAGCGTGGGTGGGGTCTTAGGAGGGGGTCGACTCAGCCTGGTTCCCTCTTGCAGGAAGAACGCAGCTAAGAGTCTAGATAGACGCCTCGGGTGCAGTACTCTCTGCGGCCAATATCCCACATGCACACGACTCACTTCCATCACTGGCCACAGTCACATCAGCTATAAAATGAGCAGGCTGGATGAGCTTTCTCCAGCTCAAGCACGGACCTCTGCGGCAGCAGATCCAGCAACATCCGAGGCTCAGTTGCCTTTCTTGGTCTGCAGAGAGGGCTTGCACAGCGTGCCTGCATTCATCATTTATTTGGGCCTCTCTGTAACACTGTGAGGTAGTTGTAGTTGAAAATGGAGCTCAGAAGAGTTCAGAGCCTGTCCAGTTCCACACAGGTAGGAGGGGCAGAGCTTGGGCTCTTAACCCTTGAGTGTGCCACCCTGCGGTGGGGAGGGAACGCGAGCCCCAAGTCCAGGCCCCCTGCACCCCATCTCAGTCTGTCTCAGTCAGGGGTCCCACCCTCCATGCTCTGCCCTCCCACTCAGCCCAGCCCTCCCCAAGATGGGAGAGTCTGTGGCCAGACTCAGGTCCCGAACCCGGGCAAGTAAGCAGCTGACCACGGCTTACCTGTCCACAGTGGGGCATGACAGTGCTGTATTGCCCATGTGCCCTGTCCACTGCCCACCTTTTCAGGGTGCACATGGGAAAACTGAGGCCTAGAGGCCCGCAGTGCTGGAATGCCTTGGTACAAATCTCAGTCTCATGAATCGGTCCTTGGATCATCTTTTTCCAGAGGACGAACCAGGCTGGAGCATTTAAGTGACTTGCCCAAGGTCATACAGCCTGAAGCTGAAGAAGCTGGGCTGTGATCCCAAACGTTGTCTCTGACTCTGGAATCGGCCGGATCAGGAAATTGCCCCCTCAGTTGTCCCAGTATTGGTAAGTGCCTCTGGTGCCTGGTGTAGTTCTGCATCTCCCACCCATGTCTCCATTGGGAAGAGAAGAAACAGCCCTAATGCTCATCAAGGGTTAATGGTGGTAGGGGCTAAGTGATTCCAGATGGGCCAGCCGCCGTCCGGCTGGCCGGAAACCGGCAGCCGCCAACCTCCCAGGGGAGCCGCCACCAACCGCCCCCTCCCCTCTGTGCTGCATCTCTGGCCCCCAGCTGTGCCCATGCCCTGGGGCCGCCAACCTCTTATCCCTAGCCAGAGGTTAGCTCTAAGGGAAATCGCAGTCAGCATCCCAGGGACCTACCAGCATAGTGTGCCCAGCCTTATATGGACATATGGGGAAACTGAGGCTGGGGCAGGACAAGGGACTCATCTAAGGCCTCCCAACAAGTCTAAAGCTAGGTGTTCTCACTCCTAGAATAGCTTCTTTGGGGGTTGAAACTCTGCTTCACCAGAGATGTCCTGGATGCAGCAGTTGGTCAAGGTGACTGACTCAGACAAATATTAGGGAGGAGGAATTCTCTCTCTCGCCCTCCTCCCCTCCCCCCCTCCTTCCCTGACTTGCAGTTCTGGAGCTCAAACCCTGGGAGTTGGAATTTTTTGATTGAATCTTTGGGCACAAGAAATCTTGGGCAGGCCGGACTCTGTTGGGATCACCCCACGTTCCCTTATGATCCTGCTGCCACCAAGCCCTGGCCCAGGACCCCTCTCCTGGAAGACTCATTACCCAACCCGTGGCCTGGGCCAGTCTGAGAACTTCCTGCATGTGGCCCAGCTCAGATCCTCTGCCGGACAATTCATACAGGCAGAAGACCAAAAAATGGCTGTGAGATAAATTACTGCGGTTGGCCTAGAATCGCAGTCCCAATAACCCTCCTGCTCCGTGAACAGGGGCCCCGGGCGGACTGAGGAGGAGCAGGGGGATACAGAGGTAAGAGGGCACGGTGAGAGGAAATGGGCTCTAACTGTGTAGCCTGGGACACTTTTCTTCCCTCTTTGGGACTCAGCTTCCCTGTGTGTCTCAGCTCAATTTTCCGTTATGGTCAGAGGGGAAAACTGTGTCTCAGGCAGGACTAGGGACCCGTCCAAGAGCTTCCAAGGGGAGACCCTTTATAGGGATCATGTAGAACAATGCTCCTTGGCTTCTGGGGGCGAGGAGCCTGACAGCAGACATCTCTGGATCTGAGGGGGTGAGAGCACATAAGGAGAACCAGCCAGGGGAGCTGAAGGAGGCATCACAGCCCTGGCAGTCAGGTGGCGGAAGATGGAACTGGAACCTTATAGATACTGGAAAATATCTTGTCAAATGACTGAAGGAAAGAGCCACAGGTAACCTAGGAGGAAGGCGGGATAGGGTGGTCCACAATGGAGCGTGGGTCTTGGGTGAGGCTAAAGGTGACCTACATCCCTTCTATCATGTGACACATGAGCTGGGAAGCTTGTTGTACCGCGGGGCCTCTGTTTCTTTGCTATATAACAGGACAAACAGCCTCTTCTTGGTAACCAGAGATTTGAGGAAACGTGCTAGGAAAACTGCTTTCCCTCTCTGTGTCCATGTGCCCCTAGACCTTGTTTTCCCTTCTGAAGAATGATCATCATGCAGGGTCTTCCCATCTCTCCCGGGTCACCTCTGGTGTTACTGGAGTCCTAGGCCAGGGAGCTGCAACAGGGCAGGCACTGCCACCCACCCCCTGAGTTGTAGAGCGACACGAGTGATGGTGAAGTATGAAAGGCATTCGTTTGGACTGGCAATGCGGCTCAGTGGTAAAACCCTTGCCGAGTGTGAGCGAGGCCCTGGGTTCTATCCTCGGAGCCATAAATAAGTTGAAAACATGTTATTATTTAGTGTGGCCATACAGGGAAGAAACAGGAGTTCCAGGATCCTAAGCCTGTCTTTGGGGTGCTAACAAAAGCTTCAGAATTATATAGAAGAAGAATAGGGCAGGAAGCAAGAGGTAAGCAGAATCAAGGAGTCTTGGGTCCCCTAGGGCCTGGGATCTGGGTGAGGCTGCCCTTGCTTGAGGGGAGAATTCAGTTTCCATCAGGAGACGATTGCTCCCACTGGCGAGGAGAAGCCTGGTTCTCATCCTGGAGTGATCTGCCCAGACTCTTGAGAACAGCTATTCTGATCTGAGTAGCTTCGGCCTTTAAGGTGGATGAAAGAGGTTAGGTAAATTTAGGGCTAATCAACCTGGATGACCAGCATTTAAATAGCACTGATGTTTATGCGTAGAGTTGAGCAGCAATCTGACCCAAAGTTTAATGTAGCACAGAAAACAACTGCTGGTCCCAGTGAAGAGTCAGCGCTTTCAGTAAAAGCAGCCGCTAACGCAGGCCCTGTTCTGGGGGGTGCTGTCAGACTCCAGAAAGCCTCAGGTAGGCGCCCCCCTGAGTGCGCCCTCAGGCCCCTGCCCTCCTGATGGGGCCTGCTTGCCCAGCGCATGCTTCTCCCACTGGATGGTGTCTTACTACTGTCGCCGGCACCAGTGCAGTGTCTGGGACACAATAGGTAGGTGCTTGACAGTCTTGTTTAATGAATAAAGGCTGGCCAAATCAGCCACATACATCGTCAGAGCTTCTTTTACAGACGGAGAAAGTGAGGCACAAAGAAAGGGTCCTCGTGCTCCTTCGCAGTCCAGGTGCCCCAAAGAGGGGAGACTGCAACCAGAGGCAGGCATCAAGCAAGGGAAGCTGGGCCACTCTTCAATAAAAGTGACTCAGTGGCTGGCGTGGGTTGCGGGATTTCTAAACATCCCCTCACATCCTGCGAGAACGGGCGACGGGAGGGAGCGAGCGGAGGGAAAAAAGGAAGAAAAACAAGAAACTTGGGGGAAAAGAAAGAGAGAGGGGGGAAAAAAACCCCTGAAATTGAAAACAGACGCACGCGTCCACCCTCCTTACCCCACCACCCCCCTTCTCCCAGCTGGGCCAATCAGAGGCCGCCCTGCAGCCTTTCCCCCAAAGTGTGTATGGGGGGGCCACGGTGGTGTGAGCTCCGGGCTGCCTGCGGCCGCCGTCCCTGCTCGCCCTATCTGGGACCCGGGATCACTCTGTGAGCAACTCGCAGTCAGACAGGAGCAGGTCACCGAGGAGAGAGCCGGCTCCTCGGACCAGCCCGGTCCGCAGCCCGTGCCCGCTGGCCGCCCAGACAGCCAGACCCAGGGCGGCCCCTCCTGGCAGCTCTGCTCCTCCCAAAGGATGCTTTGGGAGTGAGGCGAGGCCGCTACTCACCCTGCAGCAGCCTCTCCATTCTCCTGAGTCTCTGGGAGCCCGCGAGAGTCCCGCTTGCCCTTCTGCCCAACTGTTGCCTGTGTTGGGCCCGGCAAACTCTGATAAGAAGGCGAGGGCAGTCAGGAAGACTTCCCTGAGGGAAGCCAGCAGCCTGGGACCATTCCACACCAGAATCCATCAGTGACAAGGTAGGTGCAGGGAGAGGGGGATGCCCTGCCCCATACCCTGTCCTCTTGCCTCTTTGGGTAGTTAAAAAAATGGAAAATATTTTTAACAAAACCAGATGGGAGGTGACTGGTTGACTTCGGGTGATGTCAGGGCTTGAGGAGCCAGTTTTCATCCTCCCTCTGGGGTGGATGGCTGCTGCTGCCCGTTAACCCCGCTGCCCCTACCCTGTCAAACAATCTCTAGAGAATTCAGGGTGCAGAGCAGGGCCTTTGGGGGTGGGGAAAGCTGAGCGGGGCCGGAGAGGGAAATTGAGAGATGGCAACAGGGTACATAGAAAGGGGCTCATCAGGGAACTGGGAACCTAGGGCTCTGGCCCCTGTCCCTTGGCCCAAGCCTTGTGCCTAAGAATCAGTCTGGCTTTAGGCCAGTCAGCCGCCAGGCAACCTTTGGGGATTTAAATGGATTTGCAAATTTTCCAGATTCCTAAAATGTTCTTCCAAAGTTCCGGCCCCTGGGAAAGTTCTGCTTGAAGAGGGGCTGCAGTGAGGTCCCTGGGACCCAGAAATCAGCTCTGGGGCTTCTCTGTGAAGAGGGTTACAACAGGGCCATTTCCTTCTGTCCTAGGTGCCTGCTCAGCCCTCCTTGCTCCGTCCCTCCTTCTGGGCTTGGCCCCTTCTCCGCTCTATCCTAAAACATGAGTCTGATCACAGCACCTCCTTGCGCAGAGTTTCTATGGCTTCCCAGTGCCTGTAGAAAGCCTGCCTCCCAGCAGTGGCTCCCCTGATGGACACTCTCTGCATGCCAGGACTGTGCCAGGAGTCAGAGTATCTCCCACAGGGCTCACAGAGGCAGCAGCTATGTTTTCCTCTGCTTTGCTTTGCACGTGAGGGTGTCTCCCATGGTGCTCCCCACAGTCACATAATTGTAGCCACACAGCTAGTAAGTGGCAGAGCTTGGAGAAGTTACAAGCTTCCAGACCCGGGCTTTTTGTTCCTGAATTTATCCCAGAAATTTCAGAAGGAATTTGTGCCATTCTATCTGTGGGCATTTGCCCTCCCCATTCCCCCTGCTTGGAATGCCCTCTCTCATCCCTTTTCTTCCAAGGGCCCTGCCACTCCATCTCTTCCAGGCAGCCTTCCCAGGTTCCTCCCATCTCCACTGCTGGAGCCTTGTTGTTGACTGTCTCTTCTTCCTGTCCTGTCTGTGCAGCAGAGCTCCTTCAGGCTCCAGGTTTCAATATCTTGTGTTCTGTCCCTAATACTCGGTCCTGGGTGGGTACTAGGGCTAAGAAAACATGTGGTAGAAGGGAAGAGGAAGGCCCTGAAGACCCCTTCAGGCCTCCTGCCTTCCTTCTGGAACCGGGAGGCTGTTCCAGGCTGCATTTTCCTATGGAAAGCAGGGAGGAGGGTCTCTGCTTGCCTCCGTGACCCCCAGAATGCACAGAGGACTCTAACAAGATGTATGTCCTTTCTCTGTCTCCAGGCAGGGGGCCCTGAATCCACAGCAGTGGGGGGCATCTAGTCAGGGTGGTTACCATCACTGAGTGCCTACTGCCCACAGGTGTAGAGTCTAGTGTGGCACTTACCTTGGAATCCTGTCAGAAAGTCTTTGAAATCGGTATTGTTATCATCCCATTTTACAGGTGACGAACCCAAGGTACGTAGAGGCTAAGTGAATTTGCAGGGTCACACAGTTAGTAGAGCTGGTATTTAAGCGGAAGTCTGCCTGAATCCAAAGGCGGAATCCTGGAATCCTAGGGTGCCTCTCCATCCTCCTGCAGAGATAGCTCCTGGTTCCAGTGCCTTCCCCAGCCCAAAGTGCAGCCTCCCGTCTGACTGCTGTAAGTTCCACCCTGGCCTGGTGTGATCCCCAGAGAGGAAGGAGGCCATCTAGTCAGCACCCTCCTTTCAGACAGTAGTTATCAGACAACATTCCTCCTTTGGGAAGAAGTGCTAGGGCTTGTAATTGCCCACAGATGTGGGCCAGGCAGCTCAGTGTCAGAAGACCCATGGCTTGCCCAGGCTTCATCCAAATCCACCATGTGGCCAACCTCAGACCCCCGTGTTGGTTCTCGGGGCTATTTCCGTATCTGGGAGTAGTGGGTACTGTGGGTAAGTCAGTGGACTCACCTCTGACTCAGCTTCCGGCTGACCTTGTGACCCTGGGCCAGTGCTTTGCCTCTCTGAGCCTCAGTCTTCTCTGGGAGCAGCAGAGCAGCATTTGGGCTCCATGAGGTAACAGTGTGGGTAAGGTGCTTAGCATGGTCCCTGCATTCAGCTTTGGACCTGGGGCCACTAGTAAGAGAGGGTGCTGCTCCCTGCCTCCCTCCTGTGATCACTTGGCTACAGAATGGTCTGCAACCTGCAAAGGTCTTTCCCCGGGAGGAACCTGGACACTGTGGACATTCCGAAGGCTCACTTCATCCTCGGGGCAGAGTTCACAGTTCGGCCCTGTGACCAGCTGCCTTCTGGGCTGCAGGAGGAGACTCTGGGCACTTTGCTCAGGGCAGGCTGCAGAGGGCGGTGGGGAAGGGCAACGAAGAAAAGGGTCCCTAGACACGCAGGAAATGCCCACCCGTTTCATGCAGATGATTCAGAACCTTGTGCCAGTAGGGCCTTGGAACAGGACTTTGTTCACAGGCCCCGAAAGTGGGGGTGGTCCCTCCCCAAGGTCAGAGCTGTGGCACCTCAGCTAGGAAGGAGTGTGGGTAGGATGATCTAACAGGAACCAGCCCTTTCTGAGCACTTTTTATGTGCATTTTAATTGTGTTTGTCCATTACCTCGCAGTTTACTGTGTAGTCTTCAGCACTTAGAACATGCCTGGCATTCAAGAAGTTCTTAACAAATGCTCGCTGGATTAATTTAATCATTGCAACAACCTTGAAGTGTAGGTGTAGACTCTCCCCATTTTAGTGATGAAGAAATGCCCAGAGAAGCTAAGTCTGTTACCCAGAGTCCCACAGCTAGGAAGTGGAGGAGTTAGGATTTATGCCCAAGTGTTTCTGACTCCAGAGCCCTGTGATGCAAGACTGGGTGGGGCCCAGGAACCCAGCCCACACTCTGAGGACATGCCTCACTGTGGGAGCCCTTTGGCATTGGGGGGGGTGGGTCACAGAACCCTAGAATACCATGTGACTCTGCGCAAGCTGGTCCCTCCTGGGCTCATCTTCTCATCAGTTGCCAAACAAGGAGGTTGATCCTGATGATCGCAAAGTCCCTTCAAGCTCTAAACAATTCCAGGATTCCAAGCCCCGTCAGCGCAGATTGGCAGCCGCACAACCCCGCTGTGTACTCAGGCAGGGATCATGCATATTTAACTTCACAATGAAAGGAGTTTTTCTTACATTTTCTCTACACATTACAGAAAGAGGTCAGGATCAATGACTGCTAATGGAAAACTTGAACCTGCAATAACAAGGAGGAGCTTTTTAACCATTAGAGGGGCCCTTCCTTGGAGAGCTCTGAGGGCACGTTCCTGCAGGCCAGAAACCCGGGTCCCTGGACTCCTAGTGCAAGGGGGGCCTGTTAGGGCAGGGTGTGATCCTTTAGGTCCCTTCCAACATGAAACTTTCAAACCTCATAGGCTTTGATTTCAAGAGGAACCAAGGCTTTGGCCTAAACTCTTGGGAGGTCTAGATAGAGAGAGGAGGGAAGGAAAGGACACAGAGGACCCCTCTGGGGGTGTGGCTATGGAATTCACAGACTTGATGCATCCAGTGTGGAAGCCTGTTTCCTGCCCTCCTGTGCCTGCAGGCCCAGACTCTCAGGAAAAGAGCTACTTGAGCCCCTCAGCCCAGGCCCCATCCCCTCTCTCAAGATGCTTTCCAGGGCAGCCACGCCCAGCCTGGTGCAGGAGGCTGAAAATCAAAGTGTGCCGCTATAATTGCATTCATACCCTTGCTCCTGCTTCACATAAGGGCTGTTTGATATCTCGGGCACCTGAACCTGTCATCTGCCAGAGATGGTAGCGTCTCCACCCCGTGTTGGAAAGGGCTGTCATCCCTGGGGAGGGCTGGCAGGCTGGGAAGTTTCCCCAGTGTCAGAGATGAGAAAGGCTTTTGTGGTCCCCTGCTTTGACTTCTGTCTTGTATGGGTGGGAAGCTAAGGTACAGAAAGGGTAGGGCTGTGCCAAAGGCTGTGCAGATCATGGGTGATGGTGCAGAGCCTGGGATTTGAGCCTTCCTATGACTGCCCTGAGGTGCTGACTCCTAAAGACCTGGAGAGGCCCAGCTCCACCTCTGTACCCTGGGCTCAGCCTCCGGGTCTTCCTGGGGTGAAGAGGGGGTCAGATTGGGCTGAAGAGGAGCAAAGAAACCATCTTGATGAAGGACAGAGATCCCACCCGCACCTCAGGTAGTTTCCTGCCACAGAAACTTCGGGCACATCACTTCTCCATTCTGGTCATGTTTCCTCTTATGTAAAGAGCAGAGAGGGCAAGAGAGTGGCTGAGACCCCAGAGGGCCCATCTAGGCTCCTTGTGGCTATTGTACCACATCCTTGCAGCTGCTCTCATTACTGTCATTTCCTGGAAAGTGGAACCCCAAGAGTTGTGACCCCACCAGCTTCCCCACTTCTGAGGCTAGGGCTAAGTGGGGATGGGGTCAGCAGGTCAGGGCTCAGCTTTACAGACACGCCAGAGAAGCCTCGGCCCTTCCCAGTCCACAGCACTGGACTGGAAGGTAAAGGTTCAGGTTTGACCCAGAGGGCCGTGACTACTCCTGTCATGCCTGTCTGTAGCAGCACCCAGCCTGGGGCCCATCTTTATGGCAGTGAAGTGGTGAATAGGTGAATAAGTGCACGGCAAGATGAACAAATGGACCGGAGGTAGGTGGGTAGATGGACAGATGAATGGGCTTCCCTTTAGTCTGGGGAGCAGGGTCACTTCATGTTTAAAGATCCATACTTGGTTTAATGCTTTTCAGTCACTCTTGAAGTTTTTAATACTTTTTAACGAGGAGCCCTGCCCCTTCATTTTGCACTTGTCACATATATTATGTAGCTGGTCCTGCCAGACAGTCCAGGCAGGATTAGGAATGGCCTTACTCTGGAAACTGGCCTCACCGATTCCATTGTCCTGTCCCGATTCATAGCCTCACACAAGATGCCAACCTGTTCACATTACTCTCCTGCGTGGAGGATCCCCCTCCCCTTAATGACTGGTGTACAGGATTACTGCGGACCAGCCAGCAGCTGGCCACCCACCGTCACCACCAACACCCTGCAAAGTCCACTTTGCGATGCCTCTAGGGCGAAGCCCAAATCTTCACCCAGCACCTGAAACTTCCCCAGAGTTTTACCTCCTTTCCTGCCTATCACCTATCTCTTTGCTGAAGAACCTCCCTTTCTGGCCTAACAAATCCTGCTCTGCCATTTCTCCCAGATGCCTTGCCTTCTTCCCAGAGCCCTGCGGAATACTCTGCAGGGGCATCACCTTCCAAAGAACCCAACTCAATCTCGCTCAACGGTTGGAGCGTCAATGTCGTCTCCCCCAGGAAGACCTAACCCCCACACCATTTACTGAGCACCTGTTATGTCATCTCTAACCCTCATGGCAGTGGAAAAGGGGGTCTCTTAGGTCATTTTCCAGGAACTGAGGCTCACTCTACATAACCGTTTGATCTCCTGAGCTGTGTGAGCATCTACAGAGCAGGAAAGACCAGTCAACAGGTTGGGGATTTAGCTCAAGTAGTAGAGCACTTGCCTAGCAAGTGCAAGGACTGAGTTTGATCCCTAGCACTAAAAAAAAAAAAAAAAAGAACAAACAGTGGACTGGGAAGCTTAGGTTTGCCTTTGACCCTCTGCTGGTCAGTCAGTTGCTGAGGGCGGCCCCTCACTGAGCCTCAGTGCAGGAGGCCAGGCTACCACCGCCCGTACCCACGATGACAGCAGCACCTGTCCCCGAGGAGCCCTTTCGGAAGAGCTTTACTGGCCTTCTAGTTGGTCACATGCATCTCTTCAGAGCAGCCCGGTCTGGCAGGGTCTCAGCTGTACGCTCAAGGCCGTGGGAGGGAGGGAGTGACTTACTCTCCCGTGAGCGAATGATTAAGAAGCTGGCCTTGGCTTTGCAGGAGGCCAGTGCCAGGCCCTGTCCTAAGCGTTTGTTGTGTTCACTCCATCGGTGGCCTCGATGACTCAGTGACAGACCTTGGTTTACAGATGAGGAGACTGAGGCACAGAGAGGCTGAGTAACAGTCAGTGCAGAATCAGAGGGTGAAGGCTGAAGGCAGAGGTGGGGGAAGAGATGCCCAGAGAGTGACGGGGTAAGTGAAACATGGAAGTTTCCCTTCCTCCTGATCTGCTGCCCAGGAGGGCTCTGAGGGGAATCTTAATGCTCCATAATTGGCACCAATTAATGGCAGGTTGTGTCGCTGGCCGGCTACCCCTGCCTGATTTGTGGGCTCTGGTCTGGTAGGGAAGGCTGCGTGCTGGTGGGTCAGTATGAAAGGGCCCCATGGCCTGCCTGCCCCCTGCCCGCTTGGCTCAGAGAACACATTCTCTTCACGGCCCCCAGCCCAGCCCATGGCTGATCCCTGGCTGGCAGCAGCCCGAGGAACAGAAGGTTTGCTTGTCTGCGCCTGCCGCACCCCCCTCCTCAGCCCCAGCCCTGGACCCCTCTCAGGGGCTCCTTTGGCTGCCAGGGCCTGGCGCTCCCTGTTACCATGGCACCGGCTGGAGATGAGGCTCTGGACGGTGGGGAGCGGGGAGGGCAGAGAGGGGTGGCAGAGGCCTGGAACTCTGCAGCTGCCCGACGCGTGATGTAAAGGGCGCTCGGCCCACAGGGCAGTGCTGACCACATACCTGGCCTCACTGCCAGGCTGTTCCATCTCGGAGGCCCTCAGGGCAGGACCAGACCCAACCTTATCCTTTCCTTACCCTCAGCAGCTGACGTGCAGGCTCTGCAGTGGCGTTGCAGAAGGGTTCTGAGGTCTAGCCCTACCTGGGCTTCACAGTACTGGCTGACCTGGGGTGGGACCTCAGGACACACACTGCTGCTCAGTGAGGATAGGGATAGGACCCTGACCTTGAAGGATTTTCCTGTCTGGAGAGCCTGGGTTCTCCCTGGCCTCATTAGGGCAAGCGCCTCACAGGAGCAGTTCTCTGTGGGCAGAGTTGTTTCTCGGCAGGAGTTGGATAGACTTGCGTGGCAGTTAAGAAAACAAGCTTTGGACACAAACCAGCCTGAATGTGCATCTGAAGCCCTTCTGCTTATTATAGATGTGACCTTGGGCAAGTTACCAGTTCTTGCTGAGACTCGGTTTCCTATCTGTGAAATGGGAATAATGAGTGTACACCCTTACAGAGTTGTGAGTAGGAAACCAAATCCCCACATCATCTCATTTAGCAGAGTGCCTGGCTTTTGTTTGTTTTCTGATTGGGGTACCAGAACAGTGAGTGGGGAGAAAGATGTTCTGGGCTTGGGGTGAGGAGGCTGGTGAGTAGAAGCAGGATGGAAGACAGAAGACGTGTCCAGACAGACTGTGCTCAGTGTAATAAAAACAGTCTCTATAGTCTGTCCTCTGAGGACCCTGAGCTGCCCCAGAATGGAAAGGTCCACTGGTGAGGTGGTAGGTTCCCTGTCATGGTCAATAGGGAAGGCAGGGGAGATGTAAGTAGGGCGTATGTAAGGTCCTCCACAGCCTTAAAGACTGTGGGGGCATATGTGTGGGATCTATAAGGGCACGTATGGGGGCTCTGTGAAAAACAGTGTGACAATCTCATCCTCTAACTGTCAGCTTCAACTTCACCAGCTCAAAAGGGTATGAAAGAGGGAAAGAAGTCAGTAGGGATGAGAGACCAGGCTGACCACTTGGTACAATGGATGGAGCCGTCCTGTCCTGCCCCCTCTGTGGCGCTCTGCCTCACTACCTCCTGCCTGAGAGAGGCTGCCAAAGGTGGGATGTTGAGCCTGTGTGCTCAGGGGCCAGTCTGCCCAGGATTGAGCCCTGCAGCCACTGCTGGCAAGCTCTGTGAGTTTGGGCAAGTGGTCTGACTTTGCTATGCCTCAGTTTCCTCATCTTTAAGACAGGAAAGCAGTACCATGTCATAGGATTGTTCTGGGGGCTTGCGAGGTCATTCATAGTAAGAGTTTAGCCTTGGCGGTGGGTAGGTACATCCCAAACCAAGAGTAGCTATTATTATTCGAGTTATTTTCAAGAGCATCCGAGCCTCTCTTCCTTTTGACAGGGCTGTTGAGGGAGGGCCCAAATGGGGTCTAGAGGACTGTGAGCCAGGGATCCATGAGCTGGGCAGGCCAGCCCAGATGGCCTGGGGTGGGCTCTGGGGCCGAGCTGGGGAGGCCAGTGAGGCGCTGCAGGAGGCAGGAAGTGCTTGCTGGGCAGGCGGCAGGCAGCCGGCAGGGATAAGCAGTGGGGCCTCCCTCCCTCTCTGACCTCCTTCCCAGGCCTGTTCCCAGCCTGCGTGGGGACCCGGGCCCCCTCCCTTGGGCCCCCAGCGGCCACAAGGCACACACTGAGCGCTTTCCCACGCGCCGTTCCAAGTGTCTGGGCTGCATCGCCCGCCCCCAGGCACACACACTCTGGTGGGTGTGGGGAGGAACGAGGGGGTGGGAGCGGGTTGGGGCTGGGGGTCCTCCAGCAGGGGGATCGATCTGTTCTTTATCAGCCTGGCTCTGGTCCAGACAGATGTTTCATTTTATTTTGGGCTTCCAAAAAATAGGTCATTTTTTTCCATTGTGTCCCTGGGGAGGCTCCTGGGGAGAGGAGCGCAGAGCGGCGACCGACTGCCTTGGGCCCCGGGGAGTGGGAGGGCAGCCGCCTTCCTCCTTCAGGCTGTCGTGGTGCCACGGAGCCGGCACGGAGAGCCACAGAGGGGCCAGGCAGGCAGATTCTCTGGCTGCGGTGTGAGGAGGACAGGTGAGGGAAGACAGGCTGGATGGGAAGGGCACAGAGGCAGCCGGGTCTTGCTGGCGGCAGTCAGCCCCGTGTCCCGCGGCAGCAGCACCGAGCCCACTTGAGGCCCCAGTGTGGCCACTTTCCGCTGTTTTTTTTCAGAGAGGCTCTAGGTACCTGGACAACATGAAGAGCCTTGGCCTAGATGCACCACAGAATGGAGCACGGGCCTGGGTTCCAGCCCCTTTGCTGCGTGGCTTGGCCCAGACTGCATGTGCGTACCCTCTCCAGCACCCTGTCTGTGCCCGAGGGAGACTCACTGTGCAGGGATGCCTGCCGAGCCTTTCCTGGTAGACGGAAATAAGGCATAAGATTCTGGGGGGCAGGTGGAGCCTCCGCCCCTTCCAGCACCCCTCCCGACTTGTAACGGTGTCCCCACCTTCTAGACCCTGCTCCCCTGGCTCCCAGAAGGAAGGTTCCTGACCTGGGCTGCAGATCACACCCACGTCATGGCCAGCTTAGGAAAGGCCAAACAGGCCAGCCTGCCGGGTCCAGGCTGTGCTGCGGTCACTCTGCACTCCAGCTGCGGGCGGAGGACTCCATCCCCAGCTCCACATGCCTCTTGCCTCCACACGCTCCCAGGCCAGGAACTGGCTGCCTTCTCGGAGCTGAGTCATGACATCCTGGCTGGGGCCCCTCCCCAGCTCCCAGCTCCACACAGCTGCCTTCCAGAACAGGGTCCCGAGAGCCACAACATGTCAGCCCCGAAAGTTCTCCCACCCCATAGTACAGATGGGGACACAGAGGCCCAAAGAGGGGCAGGACTGTCATACAGGTGGTGACAGCACTGAGACTAGAGCCTGGGTCCCTTACTCCTGGCCTGAAGTTCGTGAAGTGTCCCTATTGTGGAGGAGAGAGGACAAGGCAGGACATCAGGAAACGAGTCAGCATCTACATGCAAGCACTCAGCAAGTGTCTTCTCTGAGTCTCTGTCACCTGTCTCTGCCTGACAGTGAGGGAGATGGGCAGCAGCTGCACCAGAACACTGAGCCTGGTCACCTCACACCTGAGCAGGGGCTGCGGGAGGGGCGGCCTGGTCAGGTGAGCTCAAGCACCCTATTGTCACCTGAGCCATCTTGCTTAGACCCAAGCATGGGTCCTCTTGCTTTCATTCCCTAAATCTCAGTTTCCCTACTTGTACAGTGGGGCCCGAGAAAGGGGTTGAGTCAGATAAATGATCCCTGAGGGCTGTGGAGCTGTGACATTCCAAGACTCTGACCCGGTGACCTCATGACCAGGCCTCCTCCTCCTCCTCCTCCTCCTCTTTCGGGCATTCTGTTTATTCATAGCATCTCTGGCCCCAGAGGGCCTGCACCAAGCACCCCCTCCCTATGGCAGAGCTTCTTCTGGTCTCATCTGGCTGCCATTTCTGCCCAGTCTGTTCCCTGCACCCAAGGACCCTCCACATTCTAAATGAACTCGGAGGCAACTCAGTCCCGTTCTTTGGCCTGCATGTCCTCTCAGAAAATGGCATCATCCCCCAGCATGTACACATTCCTGTCCCCTAGTATTCCAAGCCAGAAACAGGGATGCAAGCTCATCTGTGAAACTTACCCCTCTGGCCCCCACCTTCAATCACCAAGTCCTGTTGACTGTCAGCTAAATTAATCTCAAATCCATCTGTTTCTCTCAGTCCCCACCCACTGCTCTCTATCCAGCCCCACCCAACAGTGGTGACCAGAGAATGGTTCAGCGGGGTGGCACAGAGCAGTCACACTGCCCTGTTTTCATCTCTGCTCTACCCTTACCTGGCTTCACATTCCCAGGCAAGCTTCTAAGGTGTGTTCTGTGCCTTAGTCACACCCCCCCCAAAAATGGAAATGATCATTGTATCCAAATAAGTCAGTATGTAGCAGGTGCTCAGAACTGCACAGCGCATGTGGCTGTCTGTCTTGTCTGTGGGTGCATGCAGATATGTTCACTGGCATTTGGGGTCTGATGTGCACGTGTTCAATGCATGTTATATGTGCTGATCTGTTATGCATGGGTGCCTCTCTGACGGGCACCCGGGGAAGCACCCAGGCAGCAGTCTGGGCCTGTGCTCATGTGTGCTGGACATGGTGGGAGCTGTATGTGTGTGTGTTTAGTGCAGGATGCACATGGTTAGTGCCTGCATGGGGGCTGGGCACACTTACAGCCAGCTGCACATGTATGGGTTTCAGAGGAGCGTGTGAGTGGGCGCGTAGGCAGGCGTCTCTGCTGTGTCCGTGTGCTCACCGTGTGCAGGCCTCACCCCTGGCGGTGATGCAGGCCCCCTCCCCTGCTGACTTGTGTCGTGGGAGCCTCAGGACCCCGACGGAGGGAAGCTGTTGCTGGCGGATGTGGCCAAGATGGACTGGATTTATTTAGATTAAAGCAGTGGGAAACGAGTGGAGAATTGTATGTGCTTATCAGAGGGAAGGCTGGGGCTCTGAGAATGATCCCCTAAACATGCTTGTGCTCCTGGAATTGGGGCCCTCACTCCACTCCTTGAGGAGTCCCTTTGATTCATGTGAGCTGGGCAATGATCCCATCTTTGGACCTCTGTCCCTTCAACCCGGCTTCTAATGGGGGGAGTCCTGAGGGCTTCTTGGCACACAGCATGCTCTCCCTGGGCAAAGGGAGGTGCTTGGACTCCCCTCTCCTGTCTGCTCCAGGGGCCTCCCTAGCAGGACAGTGTGGCAAATAAGGGTGCCAACTTCCTGACTGTGGCACCCGTGCTGTCGTAGGTGGCTCTTCCCTGCAGCACAGTTCCTTACCCTGATGAAGAGAAGTTGTCATAGGAGAGCCATCACCCTACTCCAGCTGTCTGGGCCTCTCTGAGGTCAGCTGGAACCACGGTGGCCACCAGGAAGCACAAAATGGTCTATAAGGCATTGAGTGGGCAACTCGGGGTGCCGGAATCATCCAAATGGCCCAGGAGGTCACTTCTGAGTGCCCCAAGCCCCACTCTGGTGACTTCTAGCCCTTTAGCTTGTCGTCCTTTCCACCTTTCCCTATGCCAAATCCTGGGCTTCCATATCTCAAGTTCAATTGTCTAGAAGTCACCTGAAAGTCTGTCATCTAACTCCTAAGTATACAGAGGGAGAGAAGATGAGGTACAGGGAGAGAATCATCTTGTCGAAGTCCACGCAGCAAGCCAGTGACCAAGTGGTCAGGGACATTCAATGCACAATGAGATGGGTTATGGATTCTCATGTGACTCTGGCCTCAGAAATGTAGCTCCCTCCCTCTGGCCAGCCTCCACTTTCTCCAACCATCCTACTAAGAATAGTGATGACTGGAACTTCTCTTTGGCCACTCAAAAAAAGCAGAACTTGAGAATAGGGACGGCTCTCTGAAATGAGCCACCCAAACCTCTCTGTATATGAATGGGGAAACAGAGTCCCAAAGAAGGCTGGAAACCGAGTCTCACTGTGGGTTCAAAGACCCTGGGAGCCGAAATGCTTAATACATACAGTCAAGCCAGTCCAAGCTCCCCAGCCTCTGTTCTCCCTCTGATCTGTTTTGTCCAGCCTGTCCTCTTCCAACAGCCTGAATTCACCTTTTTACTGTGTGACAAGGTCATGATTCTGTGCTTCTCTGGGCCTCTGCTGGTCATTCACAAAGGGTTCCTCCTGACTGAGTCTTGGAGGGTCTAAGCCATCCCCAGCCCAGCCCTGTCAGGAGAGGGCCTGAACTGGAGAGGACAGAGGAGCACCGCATTGGAGCAGGGTCAGGGGCTACATGCCATGAGGTCCCAGCCCACACGGCCAGCCTGGCCTTCCAGAGCCAGGCCAGCCCCCTTGTAGTGACCTCCCATCTCCAGGCCAGCCGGCCAAATTCCTCCTTTAGAATAATAAACAGTGTGGCCAGCCAGGGAGGCTGGGAGGGGAGGGACAGGGAAGTTGGGATGACCCCTCCCCCAGCCTGGGCTGCTAATGATTTTCTTTGGCCCAGATCTCTGGCAGGAAGGGGAAAGCCACTGGGGCACCCACCAGGGGGCAATTGGGCTGCCTGGGCACTCTCTATCCTGCCCCAAGATGCTGGGTATCCAGCTGGAGGGGTGGTACAGGAGGCTTGGGACTGGGGATGCTGTGGAGGGGCATCAGGAGGGCTGAGCTTTGACCTTCAGAGCAGTTCAGAGGGGAGAGGAAGACATGAGGGGACCCTGAGGCAGGCCAGTCTGAAAGGAGGGGAGTAGGAAAAGAGCAGGTTTGCTCAGATTGCTTCCTGTGGCCTTGGCTTGAACTGGTGCCACTCCTAATGTGGGAATCCGGCCCTGATAGGTGGCACACTTGCCACGATCCCACTTCAAGAGATGGAGACTCAGCCACAGAGATGGCCGTGGCATAGGGTATTGTGCAGTGCCTCAGACCCAGCTCCCCAGCGTGGGACTGAGACCAGAGGGGTGAGATGAAGTGGGGCAAGCTGGGTGTGCCCAGGCTGGGCATCTGCTTAGGGGACTAAGTGCACAGCCCAACAGCATCAGGAGGCTCCTTGCTGCTCTGTTATGTGGTTACTTCCCGTGTTTTTTCTGTGTGACCCTGTCCACCTCTAACCTCCTTCCAGTTGAGGCTATAGGCGGCCCCTTGGTATATCTGACCATTGGTGATTATTTGGGATCCAAGGCATGGCTGCCAAGGAGGGACAGAGCGAAGACCCTCCTAGTTCAACATGACTTTCTCTCTCTGTGCCTGCAACGCTGTGCGTTTCTAGGCCTCTCCCCTCATGCTCTCTGTGTCTTTTCCTTTCTCTACTTCTACCATCTAGCTCTTTGCCTGTCTCTTGGACAGGGCCTGCTGTGGAGACTTGAGAAAACCTCTTTTCTTCTCAGAGCCTCAGTTTCCCCATCTGAACATCCGGGTGGCGGTGGAGGTTTCAGTGGTCCCTGAGGACCTCCAAAGCCTGCTGAGCTCAAAGGTGCCTGTCCTGGGCCCAGCCCGGGGCCCCTCTCCCCTGGGCCTCTCGGTGCTGGTTCGGGCTGAGTAGAGGGGCCAGGCCCACCCCCCACATTCCATGGCCCTGACTCCCCCGCTTCCCTTCCCACAGCCGCCTCCATTTCCTGTTGTGCTTTTGGAGCTGTGGGAGTTCGCTGGGTTCTGGCTTACCCCTCCTTCTCCTCCAGGCCTTTCATCACACTTTCCCAAATATTTGTCCTGGCAGATAAGAACCTGGTATTGGAACCGTCACCCAGAGGACAGTCTGTCAGAACTGGCAGCCTCTGGACACTATCCAGCCCAACTTCCCCACCCTACTCTACATACAGGGAAACTAAGGCTCAGAGAGGCAGAGGACTCAGCCAGGCCCACACCAGAGTTAGAAACGGAAGGGATAGGGCCCATGGCCACATGTGTCTGCTTAGCCTGGTAACAGGTGGTGTTTGACTCCAGCCCCACCGGCCCCATAGACATGGAGGCTGGTGGTTCAGGCAACAGCTGACTCTGCAGGAGCCAGGAGCTACGATGGGCTCTGACCCCTGTTTCACTCCGCAGGCCATCATGCAGCTTCCGGGTGTGAGGCCAGCTCCAGTCCTCCGAGGTAGGTAGAGTGGGGCAGGGACAAGGGCCCTGGGGAGCCACTAAACAGGTTGTGGAGCTCACAAGGGCGGTGCACGCTCACACGAGGGTGTGAGTCCAGAAGCACTTGAGCCTCAATTTCATATATTTCAAGAGGCCTCCTTCAATGCCCACCTCTCATTTCAAAAACCGTCTGTGAAGCCCTCCTGAAGCTCAGATCCTTTGCTTGGCCCTCCTCCCTCACGCCCTACAACAGCCACCCAGCCTGCCATCTCTCTCAGTCTGGCAGATTACAGGCCTTCAACTCTCTCGGGGCTGGGCAGATGCCCAGGTACTCGGTGACTAGCCAGTGGCCTGCCTGACAGACTTCTGTCAGATGGTCTGCTGGACTGGCTGGCCTGCTGCTCGGGGGCATGGCCTATATTTCCTTCCCAAAGGATGTCATGGGGTGAGAGAAGGACTGATCACTTGACACACACCCCGAGTGCCCTCCAGCCCCAGAGGCCTCAGCATCTCTCCTGTCCCAGTCTGCCCCCATTCTAAGCCACCTGAGCCCCCATTCAAGCAGGGCCACCTCTGGGCTTTGCCAGAACCTAGGCAGCTGGGGGCAGCTACAGGGAAGAGGCCCAGAAAGTGACCTGGGAAGTAATGCAGGAACTAGAGGCCTGGGAATTATTTCCCGAGGATTTCCTGAGCCCTTCTCCTGCTGCTGCCTGAACACAGTGCTGCAGAAGGACTCAGAGGATAGCTAGAGGTCTGAAGGGACTGGGGAGAGGCCAGAAGGAGTCCCTGGGGGATGCAGGGGGTGTGCAGGCCTCCGAACCATGGGCAGAGGGCACCAATCTGTTGGACAGGGATGTGTGTTCTTTGAGGACTTGGTGGCTCCTGGAGCAGCTCTGGGAGATGTCCTGAGGTCTCTGTGCCCTGGCATCTGACACCTCCTCTCCCAAAGGCCAGGTGCTGTTCCTGTTGCTGCTGGGACCACAGATCTTGGCGGGCCTAGTCATCATGCCCCCAGGGCCAGAGCTGGTTCTCAATCTCTCCAGCACCTTTGCTCTGAGCTGCGCGGGTTCAGCTCCAGTGGTGTGGGAACGGATGTCCCAGATACCCCAGCAGGAAGTGGTCATGACCCAGGATGGCACCTTCACCAGCACGCTGACACTGGCCAATGTCACCGGGGGAGACACAGGAGAATACTTTTGCACCTACAACAGCTCCCTTGAGCTGGAGCCCAGTGAGCGGAAGCGACTGTACATCTTCGTGCCAGGTGAGGACCACTGTCCCTCCTCTCCACTGATGGCATCAGGGAAGCTCAGGGGATCCTTCAATGACACCACGAGATGCAGACAAATCATGGAAGCCAGCCCAGCTCAGACCAGGGGTGTGCTTACTGCCACACACTGGCCTGGATATTTGTTTGCTTCTTGCCAGCCGGCCCCATTTCTACCTCCTAAGAACTCTATATTCTCAGCTGGCTCCAATCTGCTCTGTCTGGGCCTCCGTGTCCCAGCTTCCTGTTCTTCAAGCACCAGGTACCAACTACACTCTCACTTGGGGCTTGTCTTTGTCTCATCCTGGGACTGTCAGGACCAGTGTTGGAGTGGAAGGAGCCTCTGAGATCAGTCTTAGCCCCAGCTGGCTGCTATGACATAATATCTGAGACTGACTAATTTATAATGAACAGAACTTCATTGGCTCACAGTTCTGGAGGCCGGAGAGTCCAAGATCAAGGGCCAGCATCTGGTGAGGGTCTTCTTTTTGCATCATCCCATAGATAAAGGCAGAAGGCCAAGAAAGAGTTGAGAGGTGGCCGAACTTGAATCTACCCCTGGGTGCTCAAAGCCCAATTGCCTCTTAAAGGTCTACCTTTTAATACTGTTACAATGACAGTTACATTCTGATGAGTTTTGGAGGTGACCAGCATTCACACCATCACAGCATCCTTACCCCGTCTTGGGGAGACTGAAGGTCAGAGAGGGGAAGAGACTTGCTCAAAGTTACATGGAATTCACTGGCTGGTCAGAAACCCAGCTCTCCTGATCCGCATTCTTGGCTTCTCTCCTGGCAGATCCCAGCATGGGCTTCCTCCCAATAGACCCTGAAGATGTATTCGTCTTTGTCACGGAAATAACTGAGACTACCATCCCATGCCGAGTCACAGACCCCCAGCTGGTGGTGACACTGCACGAGAAGAAAGAGGACACCCCTCTGCCTATCCCCTATGATCACCAGCGAGGCTTCATCGGTACCTTTGAGGACAAGACCTACCTCTGCAAAACCACCATCGAGGACAGGGAGGTGGACTCTGATGCCTACTATGTCTACAGCCTCCAGGGTGAGCCCCTTTCCGGCCCAGTGCTTAGCAGAGGCAGATACACCCCTTCATAGAGGAAGAGCCCTTTCCAGTTTACCAAGCGCGCAACTCATGTGTCGTTGGATCCTCACTTATAGCCTCGGGAGGTAGTTTTCCCCCTATTTTACGAATGAAGAAACTGAGCTTCAGACAGAGGACAGTGTTTGCCCAGTCCTGGAAAACATTAGTGGAAGAGCCGGGCTGCATAACATGGTGGGCAAAGACACAGGCTCTCAAACCAGCTGACTTTGAATTTCAGCTCAGCCACTTCCATCTGAATAATTATGCTCAAAGCATATGATCCGTTTGAGTCTGCTTCCCTCTCTATAAAATGAGGATGATAATAATGGCCTATCTTACGGGCTTATTGTGAAGATTAAATTAAACAAAAGATGGAAGGGACTGGCAGATAAGAGATCAGTAAATTTTCCCAGAAGATACTTTTACTTCTAGGCTCTCTGCCCTTTCCAGAACATTCTAGATTTTGTCCGTCCTATTTCCTGCTATAGCCCCAGTGCCTAGAATAGTAGTTGGCGTTTAGTAGATACTCAGTAAATATTCATTGAACGATCGAATCTTCACACCAGTCAGCCCTTCCCTCTGTGGACCCTTACTCCATCCCCAAGCAGAAGTGCTGGTACCTGATGTCCCCGGTCTTAAGCCACTTTCTCTCCTCCAGTGTCATCCATCAATGTCTCTGTGAA
Source organism: Hystrix cristata (assembly GCA_004026905.1). Classification (NCBI taxonomy): domain Eukaryota; kingdom Metazoa; phylum Chordata; class Mammalia; order Rodentia; family Hystricidae; genus Hystrix; species Hystrix cristata. Next base: position 45,181 of record PVJO010002490.1, on the reverse strand, counting down.
TGCAGTGCAGACTGTGGTCCGTCAGGGTGAGAACATCACCATCATGTGCATTGTGACGGGGAATGAGGTGGTCAACTTTGAGTGGATGTACCCCCGAAAGGAGGTAATGCTGGGCCAGAGGCTGGAGGGGGCCAGGCAGGGAAGGGTAGCTCAGCCTGCAGATTGACTTCTCATGGATCCCTCCCGATCTCTGTCCCTGCAGAGTGGGCGCCAGGTGGAGGCGGTGACGGACTTCCTCCCTGACATGCCCAACCACATTCGGTCCATCCTGCACATCCATGACGCCGAGCTGGGCGACTCAGGGACCTACATCTGCAATGTGTCGGAGAGTGTGAATGAGCACCGAGATGAGAAGGCCATCAATGTCACTGTGGTTGGTGGGTGCCTTGGACTCAGTTCCCAACCCGGTCTGAGCCGGACTCAGACCCTTGTACAGCCCAGGGCACAGGCAGCCGCTTTTCAGCTCCACCTGAAACTTTGTACCAGCCAAAGCCCCAATTCCAGGCTTAACCCAAACCAAAGTGCACTGTCGGCCTGATTTGACCTTAGTCCCAACCTGGACTTTCTGCCTAGCCAGAACCCTAGACCTAGCTGATTTCTAAAGCCAACCCCATCCCAGGCCTAGGCAGCCTTGTCCCCAAATTCAGCCTCAGCACCGGCGGAGGCTTCTGTGTTCCTCAGCTGCAGTACCGAACCAGAACAGAGAACAACAGTTCCAGTCTCAAAATCAGATCCAACGCCAGTATCTGCACCAACCTTGGCCCCTGCTTGTGTGCCAGCCCCAACTTTTACCCCAGTTCCCAGGCTGGATGGGCTCCTAAAGCTGAAGCCTTCCATTGCAGTGCGCCCCCAGAGCTCTGCCCCCGGGAGGTGCAGCCCCATCAGTGGTCGGTTGCGGCCCCACCAGGCCCCGCCCCTGACTGCTTTACCCCGCAGAGAGAGGCTACGTGAGGCTGCTGCAAGGTCTGGGCGCAGTGGAAATTGCTGAGCTGCACCAGAGCCGGACACTGCAAGTGGTGATCGAGGCTTACCCGTCGCCCACTGTCCTGTGGCTCAAGGACAACCGCACCCTGGGCGACTCCAGCGTCGGCGAGATCGCCCTGTCCACACGCAATGTGTCTGAGACCCGGTAAGCAGCTGTTCGCCTGCTGCGTTTGGGAAACGCTGCAGCTGCCTGGCAGCGCACGGCCTCCAGACACCCGGCCAGCCTAGGTTCACTTTTCCCGAGAGCCTAGTACATGCAAAGCACCTGCCAGGCTCTAGGGATGCTGCAGGACTGAAGCAGACAGTTCTATCCCTCCTAGTGTTTGTTTCTGCTCTAGTTGGAGAAACAGACACGGGTGAGGTGATCACTCAGATATTTAGTTATCTTTGTGCTGAGTGGGTTCAGCAGGTGGCTGCCAAAAGAAAAAGGCTGGATAATAGGGATACGAGTTACCAAGAGGGCCACTTGTTGCTACCTACAGCATCCCTGAGGAAAGAGGTTAGCAGGCCAAGAGACGGCGCCATGTTAGGATAAAACCCTTCGGAAGGGGCGAGTTGGGGTGGGGAATAGGACTTCCTGCCCAGAGCCTACCCAAGCTTCCCCCTTGGCTCAGTGGTACCACCTATGGGTGGGGACTCAGGAGACAGGGTTTGAATCCTGGCTTTGCTGCTGACATCTACTGACCCTCTCCAGGCCTTGGTTTTCCTGTCCGCACAAGGAAGGTTGGGAAGGCCGTAAGACTCCTTCCACCCCTGACCAATGGTTCTCATGGCCCTCCTGCTCCCCAGGTATGTGTCAGAGCTGACACTGGTGCGGGTGAAGGTGGCAGAAGCTGGCAGTTACACCATGCGGGCCTTCCATGAGGATGACGAGGACCAGCTGTCTTTCAAGCTGCAGGTCAATGGTGAGGCTCACCTCCCCCCGCTTTCCTTCTTGCCCTCCCTGTCCTATTCCTTCTGTCTTCCCGCTTTGCCCACCCAGCAGGAGGGGCTGATGAAGAGGGAGCTTGACTCTAAGGAGGTTGGGTTCTAGGCCACTGACCATTTATGTCTTTTCTCTGGACCTCAGTTTCCCCAAGTGTAAAAGGAGGCTATGAGGCTAGACTGGTATTTCCAAAAACCTTGAGTATTCCTGTACTGGTGCCATGATTTTTCCTTCTCACATGCCACTACTGAGGTGTGATTAAAAAAAATAATACAATGAATGTCAAACCTTTTAAAATAATTTGTTACAGTAAGAGACACACTGCCATTAATCCCCCTCAAAATACTCCTCCTCGCTTCCAACACACCGATCCCATCATTCTCGCCACTTTCTGAAGCAGTTCTGGAAATCCTCTTTCATGAGTGTTTTTAATTTTGCCATCGTGGCTGTCTCAGTGTCCTGAACTGATTGAAAATGTTTACCTCTCATGGTCATTTTCACTTTGATGAAGAGCCAGAAGTCACACAGTGGTGAGTCCAGTGAATAAAGTAAATGAAGACACACCATACTGTTTTTGCAGACCTGCCTTTCTCCAGCACTTGGCAGCAGCATTCCCTTCATTCATTTATTTTATCATGTACCATAAAGACCCTCATGAAAGAGCACTTCCAGAACTGCTTCAGAAAGTGGCATAGAATATGTATGGGATAAATGTGTTTGCGAAGCAAGAGAAAGTATTTGGAGGGAGATTAATGGCAGTATGTCTTTTACTACAATAACTTTTTAGTTAAACGCATACCATATTTTTGATTAGCCCTAGCATACTGCACTACTAATTAAAAAGATACTTATTGAGCAACCACAATATATCGTCAGTCTGTTCAGAATTCTTGAGGCTCTGGTTTTGTGCAACTTGGATCCTAATGGGGGAAGACAAATGTTAAACGGTAGTAGAGAAAACCTTGGTAAAGGACATTGGTTATAAGTAACAATAACTGATGGGGGATGGGGGATGGCGCAGGGTAGGGAGGATTGAGAGAGCTGGGCACAGGCCATAGTGAAGGATGTACTGTTAAATATGGTGACCAGGGCTGGCCTTATTGAGGATTTGACATTTGCAGAAACACTTGAAGAAGAGGAGGGAACTGGGTAAGTGGCTATCGGAGAAGGCATCCCAGGCAGTGCAAATGCCAGAGCAATGACTGAAAGGCCTATGTAGCCAAAACAGGGGGCGGGAGAGTGTGGGGGATGAGATCAGAGTGAAGATGGATAATGGTGGGGGGGATGTATAGGTGCTCTCCGGCCTGGTGCAGCTTTTGTTCGCCCTGTGGCCCAAGTGAAGATCCATCTCCTCTGGGGCTTGAGCACAGGAATGACATTGTAATGGCTTAATGTTTTGTCAATTAGCTTTCTAAAAATAAATTTATTTTGAAAGACAAAATTTAACCTCTCCACATAGATGGAAATTCAGCATCACATGTCATAAATATAAAGCAGCCACTAAAATAAACTCAGAGAAAACAAAACAATGCTGTTAAATTTTAACTTCATAAGCTTGGCTGCCCAGAGCCCTGAGCTTGAGGCCTGTTTGCTCTTTGTTGAAAGGGAAGATTAGCAAATCTCAGAGAGGTGTTAGAGGCAGACTAGCACCCTGCCGAGGCTTTCCCTTTGAAGTACCCTGAAGGGGAATCCATCAGCTTTCACACCGTGATTCCTGGTATTTACTGTTCACCTGCAGTCGCCGTCCCCTCCCCAGGGGAGGCTCCGGCCAGGTCCTCGGAGGGCCTTGGCCGATGACTGTCTGTGGTGACCTCCCCACCTCCCGACCCTGTACCTCTCTGTGCAGTCCCTGTCCGTGTGCTGGAGCTGAGCGAGAGCCACCCTGCCAATGGGGAGCAGACAGTGCGCTGTCGTGGCCGAGGCATGCCCCGGCCACATGTCACCTGGTTTACCTGCAGAGACCTCAGAAGGTGAGCAGACACTGCGCCCCGCTCACCCTGGATACCCGCTGGTGGCTACCAGGACCCCTCCTCGGAACGCTGCTCCGGGCTAGAGCCACATCCTAGAAGACCGATCTGTGGCTCTTTGGAGATGCTTTGCCGACTTAATCTGTCCCTTTCTTTACCTTGATTACCTTAATTCCCGAGCTATCTTTAGCCCAGCACAGTGCAGGGTAGAGAGACCTCATCCGCCCAGATGTTTAATAATCCTGACCATGGCCATCTGTAGTGTAGTGTAGTGTAGTGGATAGAGGCAGAGTTGAGTTCAGATAGTGTGATTTAGGGGATCAAAGGAGATGAATGGATTTTGTGATCCAGGGTTCTCAGTTCTGGAATGGGGGCGCCCTCTACTGGTCAGTTAAGGGAGCACAGGAGAAACGTGCTCGGGTGGAGGTCCCAGGAAACAGACATGCCCTACTTCTCTCCACCACCGCTCCACGGCCCTTCCTGCTTCCGGCCTTAGTTTCCCCATCTGTAGAGGGAAGAGGCTACAAGCCGATCCCCCTGACTCTCCTGGCAGGTGTCCGCACGACCTGCCGCCCACGCCACTGGGAAACAGTTCGGAAGAGGAGAACCAGCTGGAAACCAACGTGACATACTGGGCGGAGGAGCAGGAATATGAGGTGGTGAGCGTGCTGCGCCTGCGCCATGTGGATCAGCAGCTGTCGGTGCTGTGCATGGTGCACAACTTGCTGGGTCAGGACGTGCAGGAGGTCACCGTGGTGCCTCATTGTGAGTTCCCTGGCCTGGCGGCTCTGATGACCTCTTGCCCTCACCTTGCCATACTGGGGACTGAGCCAGTACACAGACAGCAGGCCAAGTCACTATGCCTGCGGGCACGCAGGAGCATTGTGATCCACCAGAGTGTGTTCCTATGCATGTACACAACAGCGCGGGCAAACACACAATCACAAGCGTGTGAGCCACGGCCGGGAGCAGCACTCTCTGCTCGTATGTAGTGAATATAAACAGTATGAATGTCGTAAGTTGTAAACCCTGAACTGTGACAGATACGACGCCTCTGTGTGTAGATTTGTATACGGTGTGCTGAATGCCTAAACCCCAAACACAAGAGTAAAGCTAGGGTGTATGTACTCAAGCATGCTCAGTGCCTGGCCCTGTGTGCAAACCCCCAGAATATGTTTGTAAGCCATGCCCAGGAGCATGCCCAATCCTTAGACTTGTGTACAAACCCACAGAATGTATATCTGTATACATATGCATGTGGCGGCACAGTCCCTATACATGTGTGCAAATGGTGCATGTACACAGTTCCTGTGCATGTGTGCAAACTGGCCTGGTACATGTCTGTAAGTGTGTAATTGCACCACATCCTCTGGAAAAGAGTGCAAGCACAATTCCTGAATATGCATGCTATACAATACACATGCAATTCTCACACATGTGAACAATGCCTAGCAGTGCCCAGGTGTGTCTGCTTAGCCAACCCCGTGTGTACCTGCACCTGTATGCAGGTACCTCATTTATTCATTTGTGTTCCTGTTCAGTAAATAGTTGCGGGGACCCAACTTCTCCCTGGGGCATAGAAGCCAGCGGGTCCCATCTGCCTGCCCTCCTAGTGCCTATGGTCCAGAAAGAAGAGGAACTAGGCAGTCCTACTCAGGATCACCACCCTGCGGGGAAAGCCCAAAGGGAGCAGGACCTCATGCCCAGCTGTAGGATTGAGGGAAGTGTCCTAGAAAAAGGAACCGTTAGGTCAAACCTGAAAGATGACTGGGAGTTAGCCTGGTTGGGAATGGTGTTCTGGCCAGAGGCAAAGGCCTGGGCAAAAGCCCAGAGGCAAAGTGGGCTGTGAGAAATTAAAGAACTGCAACCTGGAAGGAGCATTCGGGGATTCGGGATGGGTGAGATGAAAGGGAAGGAAGCGGTAAGGAACGGGGCTCCAGAGTGCCACAGGCTGTGTTAGGTGTTTTGTACTCACTTATGTGTATATTCAGGCAGATCTGTGGGCTTTGTACGTGCACTCGGCACACACACTTGCCTCTTATCCTTACCCTCTGGAGGATGAGCTTTTAAAAATACCTTTAATCCCCTCCACCCTCCCACACATGTGCACGGCTCCCCTTGTGGGGGCCATCTGGGTGGACAGTGTGGATGGCCTACCTCTCAGCGCCATGTGGTACCTGAGGGCTGCCATGCACCTGTGCATGGGACACTGCACCGGGGGCTGGGTGAAGGCTCCTTTCTACTCAGAGGACTCCCCAGAGGATGCAGGCTTCCTCCCCAGGACTAGGGTGTGCTGCTGCTGGGGAGAAAGAACAGGAGCAGTGACAATCTGTGACCCTGAGTAGGGGCAGGAGTGAGCTTGGACAGGGCTCCCTGGGAGCAGAAAAGGGCAGGAAGGGAGCAGAGGAGGCGGAAACAGGTTCCCAGGGGACCACAGTGTGGCAGGGCAGGGGAAATGAGGGTCTGCCAGGGATTGTTGGGGAGTAAGTGTGCAGCAGAGAGGCAGAAGTCTTGGGGCAGAGGGGGCAGAGGAGCCAGAGGGCTTGGGAGGCCAGTGAACCCTACATGCTCACCTCAGTGTTACAAGGGAGGCACTTCACGGCTGCCACCACTGCCTCGCCCCAGCTGTGCCTGGGCTGGAGCCTGAGAAGAATGGGAGCTCGGTGGATGGCTCCCTCAGGGGTCAGAGACTTGGTCCATTGGCCACTTGGCAGGAGTGGAGCCCAGAGCTCTGACCTGGCTGTGCCAGCCCTGCCGCAGCAGGAGATGTGCGCTCAGCCTGGCTCTTGAGGGCTCTTGGACTCATGGGAGCCCCAGACAATGGACAGGACCTCAGAGCGGGACTCTTCACCCAGCTTGGCAGAAAGGCCAGCCTGACTGGCAAGACTTAAGGCGTGTAGAAGCCAGCAGTGATCTGAGCTGGGGTAGTTACTAACTGCACATGAATTTATAGGAGAGCCCAAAGGTATGGCCCCTCGTAAGACGCTGAGGGTCTCACATTATTGGCTGTTGGAGAGATGGGGACTTCCATCTGGGCAGGGTGGGTACAGAGGGCTCTGTGAAGCCCCCAGTGGGATGGGGGACAGTAGCTGCCCTGAGCCCTCTTTGCTTATGGCATGTTCTGGTCTCTGTCTCCAGCCCTGCCCTTCAAGGTGGTAGTGATCTCAGCCATTCTGGCCTTGGTGGTGCTCACCATCATCTCCCTCATCATCCTCATCATACTTTGGCAGAAGGTAAGTCCCCCCTGTTCTAGTGGGTGCAGATCGGTGCACCATTTGTTTGTGTGGACCCCTCTGGCCTCTAAAGATGCTGCATGACCTGGCCCCCTGACATGCCAGGGTGGAGCTGAGATGGAAACTTAGGCGGAGTGACGCTGGGTCTCTGAGCCATCTCCACTCTCAGCAGCCAGGGCTGACATGGGCCTGCCGTGTCCTCTGGCGCCCTGCCTGCTCATCCCAGTCGCAGGGCTCGAAGCTCCTACCAGGGAGGCCCAGAGTCTATTAATCTGTAACGTCAACGTTCTGTTCTGAGATTCCGTGATTCCAACATTTAAAAATTCCTGAAATAGGTTCGCAGCACCCCATGCTTCTATCATTCTAAGATTCCAATCCTGTGATTCCAACATCCTAAGATTTCGACATCAAAGGTTATGTCCTCCCGAGATTCCCCTGGTGACTGACCCAGTGCGGGGAGGGGCCACCCCCATCGAGTAGCGTCCCTACCTCTGTCACTTTCCAGGGCTTCCTGTCCCTCTGCTTCCACTTGAGGGGCAGCTGGAGCTCCGGGCGAAGCTGGTGAGGAGGTTCCGATGAGCCAAGCCTGCCGCGTCAGCTGCCTCTCAGCCTGCCAAGACCTGACAGCTCCTTTACTGCCCCTTACCCCCACTGGAGCTCCTTGGTGCTTTTTCTTCTGAGCCCATGAAGGCCTTGGCCCGGTTGGCCACTTGCTGTGTGACTTCAGATATGTCCCTGGCCCTCTCTGGGTCTCCAGGTCTCCCGCCCCACCTGTCCTATAAGGGGCTGGAAGTAGCGGGCTTGTGCCGAGCTGTCACTGTCCTGGTTCTGCAGAAACCACGCTATGAAATCCGATGGAAGGTGATCGAGTCCGTGAGCTCCGATGGCCATGAGTACATCTATGTCGACCCCATGCAGCTGCCCTACGACTCCACATGGGAGCTGCCGCGGGAGCGGCTTGTGCTTGGTCAGTCCTCATGCGGGAATTTAGAGACTTAAGGCAGGAGGAGGACTATCAGAGGCCTGATCTCAGGTTGGCCACGACTGGCTGGGTAACCCAAGGCTGACGCCTTGCCTCCTCTGGCCCTTGGTCTCTCCCTCTGTGTCAGAGGAGCACGTGCTGTCTGGGGACTGCTCGCTAGTGAAGTTCAGTGACCCTGAGACTGTAAGGTGGGACCCCTTTGTGTTGAGAGAAAATTATTGAGGACAGCCTGACTGCCAGCCTGCACTTAGTCTAGCTGGGGAGGCTGAGGGGGTGCAGAGGAGCTGTGCTCCCCTGGGGAGGGAGGAAGGCTTCCAGGGACTCAAGATGGAGACTCAGGCAGGCCTCGGGATGAGACGCAGGAAGGACTGGGAAGCCTTATGCCATGGGCGCCCCCTGGTGGGGAACACATGAAGTCCAGAGTGGTTTGAGGGATAGGTTGACCTAAAAGGGTGGCTTTTCCCCAGCCCTGGTTTAGAAGGGTGGGGTGTGGTTCTTTGGTGGGCCGGGAGCTGAGAGATTGTCTCCATCCCAGGACGCACGCTCGGCTCCGGAGCCTTCGGGCAGGTGGTGGAGGCCACAGCTCATGGCCTGGGCCATTCACAGACCACCATGAAAGTGGCTGTCAAGATGCTGAAATGTGAGTCCTGGACACCTGCCCTGCTCTCTCATACCTGGGCTCCACCTTCCCACCCCTCCCTGCATGTATGGCCTCGCCCACACCAGCCTGCTTCTGATGCATCGGGCACAAGAAAGGCAGTTGTTTTCAGAGAAGGGTTCTTCACCTTGGCCTCCTGCTCCCCCTTCCTCCTGGCCTCTTTCCCTCCCTGGAGTGTGGGTCCTCACTGCCCTTGGCCTTCTGAGTCTTGCAGCACATAGGTGGGGAGAGGAGCCAGACAGGCTCAGGTGGGGCCTCACCAGGGCCTCGCTGATGGTCCGGTCCTGAGCCCACTTTCCCCTTAGCCACGGCCCGAAGCAGTGAGAAGCAAGCACTCATGTCAGAGCTGAAGATCATGAGTCACCTCGGGCCCCACCTGAATGTGGTCAACCTGCTGGGGGCCTGCACCAAAGGAGGTACCAAATCACACCTGGAGGGTTCTGGGAAGGTGCCCAGCTGCGCAGGCCTGGCATCTCGTGTCCCTTCCTCGGTCCAGGACAGCACGACACCCCTGCTGGAGGGTTGGCACCCCTCCTCCTGTCCAGTCCCAGATGGGTGTGAGATTTAGAAATCCTCAGACTTCCAACAGCTTCATGGCTGAAGGACTCTTCAGGCCGCCAGTCCCAGCAGGTTCTGAATCAAAATATCCTCAGACCTTTCTTCACTTTCACAATGTACTTTGAAAACTGTAATGAGTGTAACAATTAATATGACATGGAGAAGAGTCACGTTCCCCTTCAGAGACCATCAGTTTAGTACCCGGGAGCTGCTTTTGTTCTTATCAAACAGAAGAAAGTTGTTTTGTCCAACTGTGTTTATTTGAAGATCTGATTGCAAGTTGGGCTGAAAAAAAATGTACTTGGCATTTGCAGCTGCTTATTGTGAGATTCGGGATTTTCCTCAGCATTGTGCAACCAAATCAAAATACAGAAGTACACTGCATACGTCGTCCAGTTCACGTCTGCAGTGATCACTCATTTCACAAGTTTTGTTTTCAGCGATGTCTTCAAGCTCCCACCACTTGATTTTAAATCAATTCATTGAATTGGAATGTAACTAGTAAACTGAAAATAATAGTTATCTTTACATGCTTCGACATAAGTTTTAGTTTGAAAACTCACCCCTCACAGCTGCACTTGTCACATGCCACATAGACAGAGGCAGCATTGCGTTAGTCCTCTGGACAGTCCTCTGAATGGATGCTACTAGCCCACTTTACAGATGGGGAGAGGAAGCCCCAGGGAAGCTCAGCACTGTGCTCGCAGTCACAGAAGCGGCAAAGAAACCAGATGTGCAGGTTGCCGGCCCTCTCAGCTATCATCTTAACCACCTGTCCCACATCCAGCTTGTTTACGGGCCCCTCACCATAATGGGAAGTCTGAGGCCAAGCCGCCCCTGGGGCTGGCCCTGATCCTGTCCCTCCACAGGGCCCATCTACATCATCACCGAGTACTGCCGCTATGGCGACCTGGTGGACTACCTGCACCGCAACAAGCACACCTTCCTGCAGCACCACTCGGACAAGCGCCGCCCGGCTGGCCTCGAGCTCTACAGCAGCACCTGGCCGGCGGGGCCGGCCCTGCCCAGGTACGTGGCAGCCGGGCAGCACCGTGGAGCGCCCCTGCACGCCCTCCTTGTCTGCTGGAGGAAGCCGGGTGTCGGGTGTGGGGCAGCGTCTCTCTGGAGCCAGGACTCTCTCCCAAGCAGTCCGGCCTAGACCAGGCAACAGTGCTGACGATAGTGGTAGCGGGGTCCCAGTGTGCCGGGCCCCCGAAACTTCGCACCTCCCCGTGTTGTCGGTCTTGCTATCCTGCCCAGGGACCCCGGAGACAGAGGCAGGGGTGAGGGAGACATGCTGTCCAACACGCGCTGCGGCACTGCGAGCTCTGCTTCCCACCGCAGCCTCCCCAGTGCCCTGGCAGACAACTCAACTCCTGATTCCATCTTTTCCAAAGAGAAAACTTCTAAATTCTTTTGCTGGTTATGAAAGCAAAAACAAGAATGACTTTGGAAAAGTGCACCAAAGACATTAAGGACAGCCCTGTCCTTACCGACATTCTGACCACCTTCCTTTCTGTCTTTTTCCTACCCACAGAGACACTGTGTATGGTCCCACAGCTCCCTAAGGACCACCTGCCCCAGCACTTGCGGGACATGCTGGGTATGCTAGAGAGGCCCTGGAACGATGCCTCTGTACACACCCATCTCATGACCCTTTCTGGGCACTGTAATCGCCTCTGGGTGTGAGCTCTCTGAGGACATTTACTAGGTCTTATGTCATCTTGGTGGTCCCAGTGCCTAGTGCAGGGCTACACACTTTAGTTGGAAGGGCTCTATCTGTGGTCACATGACAGATGAGGGATGATGAGCGAGTGGGAAAAGAAATCCATGAATGACAGACAGGACCTCGTGGGCCCCCGGCATGAGCGGAGGGCATGAGCAGAGGCCAGCATGAGTAGGGGGGGAAGACAAAGCCCATGGCCTTCCCTGTTATGTTCCTCTTACCCCCAGCCCTGTGTCCTTGAGTGGGGAGAGCGATGGTGGCTACATGGACATGAGCAAGGACGAGTCAGTGGACTACGTGCCCATGCTGGACATGAAAGGAGACATCAAATATGCAGACATCGAGTCCTCCAACTACATGGCCCCTTACGATAACTACGTCCCCTCCGGTGGGTGGACACAGTGCCCTCACACCCGCACAGGCTCACACTTGTGCAGGATGCATTCTGTGCAAAGACCTCACACACCCTGGCTTGCAGCAACCTTGGGAGGAAGGTGGCCTTGTGCCTGTGTCATAGGTGTGGAGACTTGGGCTAGCCACCTGCCCAAAGCTGCTGCATGGTAGAACCTCAGTGTGAACCCTTGTTTGTGCATCCGGAGGCATGAGCAGGGTCTGCAGGGAGGAGGAGATCTGGAGTTGGGTATAGGTGAAGTACCTGACCTCTTGGGGACTGGAAGAAAAGACATCTGCTCCACGCTGGCCACAGGCTGCTCACAGGCAAAGCTAAGCTGCTGGCCCCAGAGCTAATGCTAAACGCTTTCAAGGAGACCTGGAGGATCAGTAGTCTCCTGTCTTGGACATTCAGCATCCCATAAACTAAAAGACGGGGTCCTTTGGACCATAGGGGTACGCAGATGACACGTGACCCTCTGCTTTCTCCTAGCGCCTGAGAGGACCTATCGGGCAACTCTGATCAATGAGTCCCCAGTGCTTAGCTACACAGACCTCGTTGGCTTCAGCTACCAGGTGGCAAATGGCATGGAGTTCCTGGCCTCCAAGAATGTATGTGTGGTCACGGTGGGGCAGGGTGGTGCTGGGGACATGGGTCATCCTACTAGCAAGTACACAGTCCCATACGACAGCCACCTCATCTCTGGTGGGTGGGGACAGTGAGATGCCTCACGCCTAGGCATCAGTGCGTTTTTCTCGAAGCCCTTTCCTCACAACTGCCCCTGAAGCCTCACCTCCCATCTCTCCCAACCCAGTGTGTCCACCGAGACCTGGCAGCCAGGAATGTGCTCATCTGCGAGGGCAAACTAGTCAAGATCTGTGACTTTGGCCTGGCTCGGGACATCATGCGAGACTCGAACTACATTTCCAAAGGCAGTGTGAGTGCCTTCCGTAGCCCCGTGGGGTTGTCACTGTGTGCCTCGACCCTAGGAACAGGTTCCTTCCTGAACAGTATGGCTGCGGTTCACAGATCTGCTCAGGGATCTTCTTGGCCCGTCCTGCCCAGCAGAGATGGTCACTGACTGCCCAACTGTGTGTGCAGGGAAGGGACAGGGAGGCACCTATCTGTTCCCGCAGGGGGAACCGGCAGAGATGCTCAGGTCCAGTTGTTACAGCAGGGCTGAGGGACAAACTGCAGCGGGCCCAGGGATGGGTGGGAAGGGGCTCAGGACACATCAGTTGTCTCAGGGTGGCAGGCAGAGGAAAAAGCCCAAATGACATGGTAAGACAGATAAGCAAGTCACAGGCAGTGGCTGGGATTGGTTTGGCTAAATGTGACCATCTACCTCCCTCCCGTTCCTCTCCCCTCCTTCTTGACCACACAGAGGTGGAGGACTCTAGACCCCTGGAGATCAAAGACAGCTAGGAGGAGATTGGGGAGGAGCCTTGACCCTGTGGCTTTTCTCAGGGGTCGGGGCTGCTGCGTGTCCCCTGTAGTGAGAGTAAAGGCATCCTGATGCTCTGACAGGAGTGGTGTGGACATAGGACACACTGGGAGCGGGAGTGAGGAGTCAACCAAGGCGGGAGCTGCCAGGCCTCCTTCTCCCATCCTGGGGCAGAGTGGGACTGGACACTCAGTGCCTGTGCTGTCCCCCCCAGACCTTCCTGCCTCTGAAGTGGATGGCCCCAGAGAGCATCTTCAACAGCCTCTACACCACCCTGAGTGATGTGTGGTCCTTCGGGATCCTCCTCTGGGAGATCTTCACGCTGGGTGCGTGCTTCCTCCCCCAGCCCTCCCACCCCTACCTCTTGCCTGGCGGGGCTGTGGGACAGGCGCTGGGACATGGGTCAGGGCCTCTGGGGCATGTCCCAGCCCTGCTACTTTCTCCCTACTGTGTGGCTTTGGCAAGTCCTGGTCCTCTCTGGGTCTCTGTCTCCTCATCTGTGGATTGAGTGGAGCCTGCTTGGCTCTGGTATTCTCTATTCTGGGGAGTGTTGCTGTCTCTGTCCAATGCCCAGGAAGGAGCTTACATTTCCCAGGGCCAGAGGACCACACCCTCACCCATCCCAGAGCCATATGCCTCCCCATCCTATAGTAGAGGGCAGCTTGTCTCTTTTCCATGATTCTGAACCTGTGTGTTTCTTGTCTCTGCCTCCACAACAGGTGGCACCCCTTATCCGGAGCTGCCCATGAATGAGCAGTTCTACAATGCCATCAAGCGAGGCTACCGCATGGCCCAGCCTGCTCATGCCTCCGATGAGATGTGAGTGGAACCTTGTGCACTAGGGAGAATGCTGTGGGTGCAGATCACGGATCTACAGTGCTACTGGCTGAACTCAGAAAGAGAGCTTGATTAGCTCTGAGGCCTGGAGAAGCCTAGATGCAACCTGCTCTAGGCGTCCAAATGGTTTCGTCAGGGTCTCTGATGCACACCCTCGGCTCTCGCTTTCCCGCTTTTCAGCCTGGTGCCGCCCATCTGGCTGTCAGCAGTGCCAGCTTTACATTTCAGTGAGAGTCCCAGCGCTGAACTTCAAGGGCTCTAGGGGTCACAGGCCATGAGAAGAAGCCACTAGGCTGAGGGGATGAAAACCCTTATTGACTGAATCTGAATCATGTTCTTCACCAAGGTGGTGGATGCTGGGAGGGCTTCCCAAGAGGGCAGCCAGAGGTGACAATGTGAAAACAATGCCTCTCACCACTCCTCCCCCACTCCTTTCCCTTGCTTACCATGTTCTGAGGGGCACTGGCCTTCAGGTCCCCCAGTACCCTCTGCCACCCAGCACCCTGAGCCAGAGGCCCTGATTTTCTCTACCTCCTCCCCAGCTACGAGATAATGCAGAAGTGCTGGGAAGAGAAGTTTGAGATTCGGCCTCCCTTCTCCCAGCTGGTGCTGCTTCTTGAGAGACTGCTGGGCGAGGGTTACAAAAAGGTATGTCGAGGCAGGGTGGGAACAGAGAGTTCTGGTACAGAAGCCAGACCCTTGGTGCTAGGCTGTGTATGATATGCTGGTATTTGGAGGAAGTACTCTTTGTCCACTCTGAGCTTCAGTTTCATTGCTGGTATTGGAAGAGATGGGCAGGGACTGTGAGTTTGATGTACTTTAGTAGCACAGAGACTTGGGAGCTGATTGAATTGATGCAGAGAGCAGACACTACAGCCCTGTCTGTCTTCAGATCTCTGTACCTGTGCTAGCCCCTTGAGGTTCTTTTGGGAGTGTGAACAACCCCAAGCTGTGTGGCCTCTATTGCCTGACACAAGCCCCATCCCAGCCCATCCCGTCCATGGCCAGTGGGCCCCACAGAGCTGTATACCACTGTCTGGTGGATGACAGCTGGCAGGGAGTGGAGATGTCATCCCCATTGGCACAGGCATGCCTGTCTTTAGCTTCATTTCTCCCCTCTCCGGCCCATGTTGGTTCTCGGGGAGTGAGACGGAGAGGGGTCATCACCATTTCATAGCAAGGGACACTGAGGCCCCATGGGAGAAGGCTGATGCAGGATGGGAGCTGGTACCTGTCTACTCTAAAATCAGGATGTAGCTCAGTGGTGGAGCACTAACCTAGCATGGGACCTGGGTCTGATCCTAGTGATGCAAAAATAAAACGAATACGAAGTCAGGGGAGAGTTAGGGTTGTGATGCCGGTCATCAACTGCCCCTCCCTTGGTGACCCTGAGCTCACCTATCTGTGAGATGCCAGGTGGGTGGGCTCTGCCATGTGGCTTTGGGTAAAACTTCCCCGTCTCTGAGCACCAGCTGCCTCTGCGCCCAGCGGGGAGGAGCTGGGTTGGGGATCCCTGAGGCATTGTCCACCTGACCATCATGTTTCTCTGGTGCGCCCTGCCTCCCGGAGCAGAAGTACCAGCAAGTGGATGAGGAGTTTTTGAGGAGCGACCACCCAGCCATCCTTCGGTCCCAAGCCCGCTTGCCTGGGTTCCATGGCCTCCGGTCTCCCCTGGACACCAGCTCTGTCCTCTACACTGCTGTACAGCCCAATGAGGGTGACAATGACTATATCATCCCCCTGCCTGACCCCAAACCCGAGGTTGCTGAGGAAGCCCCACTGGAGGGTTCCCCCAGCCTTGCCAGGTAACCACCCTGGCCCAGGGCTCTGGGCAACAGTGTACACTCTGTGTGTGTGTGTGTGTGTGAACGTTTGTCTGCGTGTCTGCATGTGTAAGGCTTACCTCTGAAGCAAGTGACCTTGGGCATAGCCTCAAGGAGAAGAATGGGACCTACTTAGCCCCCCCACACCTCAGTGGTCAGCTTGGGGTCATGGTCAGCCTTAGGCCTGTGCTGCACCCTAAGCACCCCAGAAGCCTGATTGTAGGAGGCAGAGGTGTCTACAAGTTCAGGCCAGAATCCAGACTGGAAAGGAGGCTCACGACTTCCTCTTGCCTTGGAGTGTGATAGAGTCACAGTGTGCCGAGCTTTAGAGGAGGGGGACTCGACGCTTAGATGGGATCTCCCTCAGCTGGGGAAAAGGGCTCCCTCTGATGCCAGAACCATCCCCCTGAACAAGATCCAGCCCAAGGTGAAGGAGCAGGAGTCCCAGGCTGGGTTCTAGCTCCAGCTCTGCCGCTGAGACCTGGGCAGGATCCTCCCCTGTTAGCTTCAGTTTCTCCATAGGTACTAGTAGTGCACGCAGGCCTTAGTAGGCCCTGAAGGCTCTTTTTGCTGTGGTGTGGATGAAGTGAACACCCCAAGGCCATGAGTGCCGGGTGCAGAGTGCAGAGGGCTTGAGCTCAGAGGTCTGGCAGCTTGGGGTGTGAAGGCCAGCCCTGTTTTGTGCCCTCAGGGGAGCCGCTTCACCTCTCTGAACCTCAGTTCTATCATCTGTAAAGTGCAGACAGTAAATGCACTTTTATGAGGATTTAGTGAGATAATACCTCTTAGAGTATGGAGAATGGAGACATTGCAGGGTGAGAAGTGGACTGTGGAGCCAGCAGGACCTGCTGTCCATGCTGGTCCTCCCTGAGCTGCACTTTCTCATGATACAGGCCTTGCATAGTCTGTACAAGGACTGAATGAGTGGACGGTGTAGACAACATAGAAAGCTCTTACTTAATGCTGATTTCTTCCTCCTGTGGTTCCCCCAACCTCTCACTCGCCTCTTTCTCTAGCTCCACCCTGAATGAAGCCAACACTTCCTCTACCATCTCCTGTGACAGCCCCCTGGACCCCCAAGAGGAGTCGGAGCCAGAGCCGCAGCCACAGCTCCAGATGGAGCCAGAGCCCGAGCTGGAGCAGCCTCTGAATTCAGGCTGTCCTGGGCTCCAGTGCAAAGCAGAGGACAGCTTCCTGTAGGGCAGGCTCCCACCTCACCCTGCCTGAAGCTGCTCCTGCCACCCAGCATCCAGCCCCTGCTGGCCCAGCCTGGGCTCCTGTCGCCACACTGCTGCTGCCAGCTGTCTCCTTGTGGAAGGCTTCTGTCCCATCATGCTGTGCTCCAAACCCTGGGGTTGGCTTATGAGGCAAGAAAACTGTGAACCATGTCCAGCCTCTGCTTCTGGGGAGGCCACGAGACTCTGAGCCAGGGTTCACCCCAAGGACTCAGTTTCCCCAAATGTAAAATGAGAAGTTGGACTTGGTAAGCTGCCACCTACCTGGGATGCTCCCTGACTGACGGCGGGGATGTTGGAATCCATGGGGAGGTTCTTGGGTGAATGAGGTGGCACAGTAATATCTTTCTGTCCAGCCAGCCACCCCTCAAGAAGCAGCAGCTCTGATCTGCCTAAGAACTGAGGAGGAGACCCTGGCATCCTGGCTCCTGGCTGAGCTGGGCCCACCTCGGACAGTGCTATGCCACCCAGAAGCCAAGTCTCTCGATGCTACTCTCTGCTTTTCCAGGCCCGAGCTGGTCTGGGGCCAACGTGCTTAATTAATGCTCTTAATGAATGCTGGGGGTGGAGGCAAATAAGGACACCCTTGGCTGGAGCCCCTGCCCAGAGCACTTGGGGCAGACCTGGCAGTAGGAAGTACCCACGTCTTCCAGGCCCGATTTATCTTGGGCTTTCCTCATCACCCTCAGTCTTAATCTGCCCACCAGTTTGCATCAGTGACAAGTGTGTTGACAGGCCAGTGTGGAGTGTGCGGTGACTAGGCCACTGCTACAACTGCTCAATAGGTGGCCCTGACTCTGCACTGGACCTCCCATGACACCTCGGAGGAATCCCTGGCCTTCTCCGGGCCCTAATTTTCCCCTTGTGTAATGAGCAATTGGACTCACTAACTCTGAATGCCATGTCAACACTAATGTTCTAGACTATTCCAGGGAGTTACACTTGTCCAGACGAAGCAAGGCCAAGTACTCCATAGCCAGCTGGGCTCTGGGGAGATTCCAGACCACGCATCGTGCTCCAGGGATTCAGGAATTGTGCCTCTTCCTCAGGCCCCCAGTACAGCTGCCCAGACCTTGACTTGGAGTGGCAGCCGGTGTCCGGGAAAGCCCACCAGAAGCTGTTCCAGGAAGAAGGGGACCAAGAGACTCCTTTCAGCACCCACAGTGAACTTGAAGCTATCCTGGACAAGGTGGGGCAGAGAGGGCAGGTCAGATCACCTCATGCGGCCCACCACTGCCGTGGAGGTATGGGCCACAAGTGTGATGAATGGTGAGGACAGCTACGTCCCATAAAGGACAAGAGGTTTAGGGTGGGTAGCTCTGTAAAGGAATATGAGAAGTGGATACTTGGGTGTTCCCTCCTCAACTGCCAGCTGCCCTGTCCCCGAAGCAGTACCCCATGGAGGTGTAGCAGTGACATCTTACTGTCCTGAAATGAGTGGGCACTAGAGGTGCCAGGCGAGTGAGGAATGTGGCCAAGACAGGCCAAGTGAGGGAGGTCTGGAAAGGGGGGAGAAGCTCTGTGTTTCCAGGCACCAGCGCCCCATGCTGGCTGGTGTCGTCCAGCCCCAGGGCCCCACAGCTTGGCCTGAAGAGGGGAGTGGATTCTCACTACGGTACCAAAGATATAATCACCTAGGTTTACAAGTATTTTTAGGACTCACGTTAACTCACATTTATACATCAGAAGTGCTATTTTGTATGCTGTTAAGTTTTCCTATCTGTGTACTTTTTTAAGGGAAGTTTTTAATATTAAACCCCGTGCTTTTACTCCAGACTCCGTGGTCTTTCTTGGGTTTGGGTCCCTGTGCCTGGCGTTGGTAGGTATGGAGTAGACCACACACAGGTCTTCAGACAGGTCCTTTCAGCTCTGAGTCTCATTTGCTGTACCCAGGGTTGGGTAGGAGAGTGTGAGGTTGGAGGACTGATCTGAGGCTCTGCACTCCTCTGTGCTCCCTCCTGCCACTCGTACCCCGCCCAACCATGTGCTTTGGCTTTGGCCCCTAAGCTGGGTCACCCTCCTTGCCCTCCCCTCCTCTGCCCATGGGCCAGACTGAGGCTGGTGTGGCTTGTGAGAGGTGTCTGCTGGAGCCCAGATTCCAAGTCCAGGTGAGTCATGGGCAGAACCCAGGTAAAAACAGGACAGACAGCACCCAAGGGTGCCACAGAACAAGAAGTGAGGAGAGGGTGGAGGAGAGAGAAGAGGAAGAGGAACGGAGGAGGGGGAGGGAATTGTGTCTTGGGTGAGGCCAGAGGAGGGATGGGGAGCCAGGCTGTGGTTCTGAGGGCAGAGTCTGGCTGGGCTGGGATGGGGGTGCAGATCTGGTAGTCTCTAGACTCCTAGGGCACCGCTCTAACAGCTCAGTGATTATGGGGCTGGCATAAGGCAGGCACCTGGTCCCTGCCGGCCAGGGCTTCCCTGCTGAAACCAGGTCTGTGGAATTCTGTAGCAGCACAGGACTGGGGACAGTGGAGTTGCTGGGGCAGGGGACAGAGTGCAAGGGTCCCTCACCTAGGCTGGGGCTTCCTGGCCCTCCCACCAGGGCTCTTCGGGAGGGTCAGCCAAAGCCTGTCACCCACTCACTGTGTGTCCCCCACCCATGCCCTGCTGTCTCTGAGTGCAGGGAAGGGGCCTCCTTTTGGAGCTGGAGGTCTCCCTGGAGTCTCCAGGATCTGGGACTGTGGCTGCAAATGCAGAGGAACAGAGCTGTGGAGCACCTCCAACTCAGGCCCAGCCACCCACTTGGGGACAGCTGAGCCGTGCCAGGGAAGACCCAGGCAGCTGTAGGACCTGGCTCCCCAAAGCCCACTCTCCTGGGGGGCCTGGCTTTAGAGGACACCCAGAGCCTGTGAGTCCCTTCCCTCCCGGCTGCAGCAAGAATAAGGTGATAACAGACTGGCTCAGGAAAGAGACTAAACAAGCCCCCGTTCCAGAGGGGATTACCCTTGCTCCTGGGAGAGGCTCTGTCTGGAGGTCAGGAAACTCCACTCCCCACCTCAGCCCACTTCACACGGGGCCTTGGGTGGGTCGTCCCACACCAGTCTCCCTGGCAGGGAGCAGAAGCAGCAAGGCCACAGAGATAAAGCATGAGAAACTCTGGCTGTGACTGAGCCCACAGTTACCATGTGCCAGCACTGTCTGGTTGCTGGGCGGTTTCTCATTTCCCCCTCACAAGGATCCTATGAACCTAGCACACGTTACAGACGAAAGAGCAGATGACAAAGTGACTTGCCCAGGTTCACCTGGCCAGCGTGGCAAGGATGAGATAGGATCCGGGCCTGGCTGATTCCCAGACCAGGGCTCAGGGAGGTAAAGGATACAGGTTCTCGGAAGTCCGGGATCCAATTCTGTCTCTCGACTCCAGACTTTTCTGGTGTCATTTGTCCATGAGAAAAAGGACAGAAAAGTGCTGGGTCACAGGGAAGAGCTAAGTGAATCTGAGGACTAGGTAAAAATATTAAAAATGGGGTTTGGAGGGGAGGGGGTTTGAGCCTCCCATGCGGCCACGAAGAGCAGGTACAGGAATCTGGGATGACCTGAGTCAGCCCTGTGGGCTCTTGCCTTTCAGTCTGGCCACACAGGCAGGCCCAGGAAAAATGGTGAGCTGGACTTTTCCAACCAGAGAGATGAGCCACTTCAGCTATACAGTTCTTCCACCACCCCACTCTCAGCCAGGAGTCCTTGTTCCTGGAAAAAGAAGGAAAGACTAACGGGCTCTTTCTGCTGGGTCTCTGACCCGCAGCAGGGGGGGCCTCCCAGCCCCACTAATGTCCCTGTTTTGAACTAGGGCCCTGTCTCTACAAGACTTCCTTTAATTTTTACAACAATTAATTAATTTTACGAAAGTTTAAATAACATATGTCTGTATTTTAAAAAATCATTACCAAAATATATAATACAGAAAGGGAAACTCTTTTTTGTGTGTGTGTTTCTATACTCTAGACTCCAGTAACACAGCTACTCTGTGTTTAAGAATCTATTTTATGGAAATTCTGCTTCTCACTACGAATAGTTCAGTTATATTTTTCTAGTATCCTGGCCTTATATCCATACTAATATTTGTATTTTATATATACTTATAGTTATTTTTAAAACTACCACTTCCATTTTGCAACTTTTTGCTTTTCACTGAATAGTGCATTAGGGCTATAGTCACAGAACAGGGAGGGGTACATAAGGATATTAATTCATCCGTTTTGAGAGCTTCACATAATTTAAAACCATGCCTATACCATCAACGAAGTAACCAATCCCCTATCGATGGGCATTTTATGTTGTTTCTAATCTTTTAGAGTTATAAATTATGCTGAAACTATATTTATACTTACACACTTAGGTGTTCATTTCCATGGGATAGACTTCTAGATGCAGAGTTGCTGAGTAAAGAGAATAAACATTTAAAATGCTACTGGAGTCCAAAAGTTTCCTTGAAAATACACGAAATCATAGTGCTTCTGGAAAGTTCAGAAAATCAAACACAAACATGATGAGAATAACATGATTTAATTATAGCGAAATACTCTGACCTTCCGGAGGAGCCTGGGACCTCTCAGTTTGGTCAAAAAAGCCAATAAAAATGCTCCCATTTAAGAGAGGTGGAGACAGAAGCCCAGCAGGCAAAGCCTTTCTCTTTGGCACACTTGAAGCCCAGAGCGCATGGCCATGCAGAACTTTCCCAGCATGCCACTTGATGCTCCTGCAGGTTGGGTGATGCTTGCTAAGCCATCTATGAGGTTCGGGGGTGGCCACCTCCACAGTACAGAGTGTGTTGATATTGAGGTCCCATCCCATCCTCATGGCAAACCTAGAGAAACCTGGGGAAGATGAGCCCAGAGGAGGAAACTGAGGCTCAGAGCCAGGGACTGGACTGCCCAAGCTCATCGTGGTCCGAGGCCAGTGTTGCCGCCTTCCTCGGGAAGTGTCTATGGCCAGGGCCTGGCCTTGGAGGGGGCAGCAGGCTGAGCCCGAGATCGGGGCATGGCTCCCGGGGTGGGCTTCTCTCTGGCAGTGGGGTTCTGGGGCTGGTCTGGGCCATGAGAGGTCCCTGTAGCTCAGAATAAAATCTGCCATGGCTGCCTCAGGGCCTGATGAGGGGGTTCCAGGCCGGGCAGGGACTAGGGGACCTCACAGAAGCCAGACTGTGTCCTTGTGACTTACCATCCAAGCGCCTCTGCGGACTGACCCACGCATGCCTGTGTGCACTCTACATCCCAGCTTTGGGGCTGCTCCTTCTCCTTTCGAGCTCCACGCCAGCTACCCCTGGCAGCTGGCCCCCGGGAGCTGGCCCCCGGCAGCTGGCCCCCACCCCCAGCCTGGCTTTGCACTTCCACAGTCTCTTTCTGGTTTTAGGTTTTGTGGGTAGTCACTGCAAGGAACTTGAATAATAACAAATGTGAGGAAGTAGCCAGTCTTCTGGAAAATCACAGAATCCTTGCAGTCTGAGAATTTCTCCCTCTGAAGGGACAAGATGGAAATTTTCCCATCTGACAGTTTCTCACCTACCTGAAGCATGGTCATGTTCTCGGTTGGCTTTCTCTTGCTTAAACACCTTCAGTGCCTCCCCCGCAGCCATAGCCTGACAAAGGCTTCATAGGTCCCTTCAGTCAGCCCTGACCTGGTTCCAGCCTGGTCTGCATTCGCCCTCTAAGGCTGCTCTCTCCCAGGCAAGGCCTCAGACCTCTGTGGGCGCTGTCCTTACCATCCAGGACACCTGGCCCTCTCTCGCTGAAAGTCAAAGTCTTGTTCTGGCTTTCAGCCACCACGAGCCACTTCCTCTGAGAAGCCTTCCCAATTCCTCCACTGGGAATCATTCTCTTCCAGGTCCTCTGTTTGCACCTTCTGTGGGCTTTCCTGCTTGTTCAGCACCCTGCCTTCCCCAGGCTGTCTCCTAGCTGAAACATTCCCTGCTCCTCCTTACCTCTCCCCAAGCACCATTTCTTAGTTCAGGTAGGGCCTCTCCTGGCCTCTCCTCTTCAGTACCCCCACGACTTCCTGCAGTTCACCTACCTGGCAGTGAGCTTCGGCAGGAGGGATCATACCTGTCCTGTTCACCACTGGTCCCAAGGTCAGGGCACAGAGTAATTTCCTGATCGACAGTTGTTGTATGTACTTCACCTGCACTGTTATCTCACTGGATCCAAGTCGAAAACCTCTCTCTCATTTGCATAGGAAGGAATAAGGCTGGAGGTGGGGCCTGGCTGGGACTGCAATTTCTGGTCTATCCAGCTCTGAGTCTCAGGGTGTCCCCCTCCACCACTGGCCTTCCTGAGAGCCTCTGCCATTGATGAAGGTCTGTGGTGGAACGTGTGGAGTCTGAAGTTTAGTTTCTGCATTCAAAACTCAGCTCTGCCATTTGTTAGCTGTGTGACTGGGAGCAGGTCACTTACTACCTCTGAGCTTGTTTTTTCCCATGTGTAGATTGGGTAACTATAGCTATAAGGATCAATGAGATGATATGTATAAGAGCTCAGTCCAGAGACTGGCACAAGGAGTATGTCCCTTTGTCTCTGTTACTTTTTCTCGTTGCTGAAACTATATACTCAAAGTTAAAGGAGGAAAGGTTTGTTCGGTTTACAGTTCGTAGAGGTTTCAGTTCATAGTCAGCTGGTTCCAAGGCAGGGTGGCCTGGCAGACGAGCATCACAAAGGAGAAACAGTCCATGGCAAGCAGGCAGGCGAGAGCATACCAGTCTTATTTCTGTTCCTTGTATTTTATGCAGGTTACCCACCTAGGGCAGGTGTAGCGCTCACACCCTTTATCCTAGTCAGAATTGTTCCAAACCAATCAGCAGACTGAGTTAGTAATCACGCACCCTTGCTGCAGTACCACACTCTAGATCCAGTCACCTTTGAAAAGCCATCCCCCCTACCCCATGACTGCATGGAGTTTGGGGGGACATCTAGACACAAACCACAACACCACTGGACAGGGGGACCCAGAATAGTCCCTCTTCATGTCCCTGCATTAGTGCAATTATTGCTATCACCCCTTTCGGCCTCAAAGGTCTCCATCTGCATAAATCAGATCAGCATCCCCAGGCATTACCAGCTGTGGTGTAGTACAGCCACCCAGCTACTTGCCTTAACTCCCCTGGGAACAGGATGGTCCTGCGTACGGGAAAGAACCTGAGCCTTGCCCTTGCTAGCCTGCAACAGGCCAACACATGACACATTCCCCACATGACTTGTGTTTCAAGAGTCATTGCTCATTTGTTTAGCCATGTGTGCATTTATCTGCGAAGCTGACATGACCAAGAATGGCCAAGGGCAAAAGATGTGAAGAGGACTAGGAGGGCTGCAGGACCTGCCCAGAGCCCCTGCTAGGGCTTGGTGGCCGTGGTGATGGGGGCATCACGTCCACATTGAGTCAAAAACCACCATCACGACTGGTTTGTGCCAACAGCGAGAAGGGCTGTGAAGCTCAAGGGGCCACAAGAGAGTCTGGCAGGGACAGCAGAGAGGAGAGGTCATCACAGTCTGGGTGGAGGCAGGTGCACAGAACAGGAAGAAGGAGCTTGGTGTGCTCCTGCTCGCCAATGTGCTGCAAGCATAGTGATGAGTACAGTTGGGAGGACAAATGGCAGGAAAAGAGGAGCCTGGATCCACAGGGGACAGGACACACAGGCGTCTGAGGGGTCTGCTACAGAGTGTGGACTGGATCTGTTCTTTGTGGCTGGGGAAGAAGGTAGGAACAAATGTCCATTGTACACTGACACACAGCTTGGAACCCATTTAACCTTCAGCCCTGGAGTGAGGTGTGGTCAGACCTCTCCGACCCGGGATTGATGCACAGCTGGCTGCCGAACTGCCATGACGCTGGCTGCCCAGCTCCTTGCTGGGACCCCTTCGCTCTGTAGGGAATCTGCTGGGTTCCAGGGCACGGGCGGGAAGACAGGTTGTAGCTGAGATGTCCCTGACATGGGGCCTGGAGGTCCCAGGAACCAGGAGTAAGACACGGAGACAAGGACCAGAGCTTCAGCATGTGCAAAAGTGTGACATGAAAAAAAAAAAAGTGTGACATGGCTAACACACTCACATGGGGATTTCCTAGTTTTGGGGCTTGCATACAAACCTCTCACAGGAAGAGTGATACTGTTCTGGGGTCCCTGTTTGTCATTCTGGCAGCATCAGTGGGGCTTCCCCAGCCGGGGTCACCCCTCTTTGCCCGGGGCACTCCCGTCCACTGGCATCAGCCATTCTTGCTGCTGGGAAGACCCCAGGCCACCCTGTGCAGCGTGGTGGTCACTAACCAGGTTCCACAGCCAGGACGCTTTGTCCCAATCCCAGATCTGGGCCCTGTCTCTGGGATCTCTCTGAGCTACGGTGCCCTCAACCGCAAAGTAGAGATAATCAGTAGAACCAATCTCATGAATTAAAAGAATTAAATGATGTGAACATGCAGAGCCTGGCACTGTGCCTGGCCCCTAAACATACTCAGAAACTGTTAGGTCTCTAAATGCCATATTCCCAGGAGGGCAGAGCACCTACCTCTTCATAGTGCTTTAGGATGCAGCAGTCATTCACTGACTCACTCGTCCTTCACCTGTCTAAAGTCAGTGGATCAGAATGGCCAGGATACCAACAGGCATAAGCGGCAGAAGTGCCCTCATAGGCTGTGGGATCTTGGGAAAGTGACTTCACTTCTCCGAACCTCAGTTCCCTCTTCAACAAAATAGGGATAATAACAACACCTACAGTTGCAGATTCGATGAGAAGATGCCAAAGAGCACCTGGCAAGCTGCCTGACACAGATGAGCACCGGCTAAGCCTTGGGACCTGCTGCACAGGGAAAGTGCTGGAATGGGAATGAGCCCAGGAGGCCTGGGATGCATGGGAAGGACACCTCCTGGACGGGCGGGAACAGGGAGCCTCCTGAGGGGGACAGTTGGAGGTGCTACAAGAGTCCACTGGGTTGACAGGAATGACAGCATGAGATGCCTCTGCTGATCTTGGGGACAGAGATGGGTCCTGCTGAAGTGGCCTTCCTCCAGCTCAACATGCTCCACCACAAAGCGGGGCTCTGCTTGCTGGGTCAGGGACCTCATGAGAATGGCATGACAGCTGGGCAAGCTGGCCCGGGACCAGGTATCAACTGCATACAAGTCAGGGCTCTTTGGGTCTCCTGGGAGCTGCGCAAGGCTTTCGGGGTCAGGGGCCTCAGCCATGAGTGAGCATAAGAACTCCCTAGAGAGCTCATTTCTATGCAGGTTTCCACCTCCCACCACCCCTAGCTCAGCAGCCCCAGTGGTCCCAGAGCCTACCTTTAACGGGTGTCCCTGCAACTTTCAGGTTGGGTCCCTGGATTGTTCTTGGAGGCACACACCTCTAGCGACCTCAGGCCATTAAGAACCCACAGCCTGTGGGACCATGGCTGAGTGTCCCGCTAGGCGCTCAGGGGCATTGGTGTAGTGAGCAAGTGGACCTCACCCTCTTCCTACTCCCGCCTCCACCCTCTTCTTTCATACCCTCGGGGGCTACGGGGAGCCCTGCTTTGTCGTCTCCACTGCTCCCCATGCTGTTCTGTCTTGGAATATCCTTTCTGCCTGGGGGACCCTTGCTCCTCCCTCAAGGTCAGCTCCATGCCACTGCTTGGAAGCCCTCACAGACTTGCCGTCCACTGTGACCCTCATAGCATTTTATGGTGCCCATGTCACCCATCACACTTCGGGAATTGCCTCCAAATGTGTCAGACTGTAAGACAATAATGTTGCATCGATGAGCCTGCATATTGTTGGAGATCTGATGAGGGTGAAGATGACCAGATGTTCTTGGAGACCCTTCCCCAGTAGGATGGGGATCTTCATGCACAACCTGAAGTGGTACCTCTGGGGTCCCCGGTGGCAGCCTCTGTGTCATTGCAGGCCCATTGCAGGCCCATTGCAGGACAGGGAACAGGGCTGCTGAGGGTCTCACACTACAGCTGCAGGAGGACAGGCAGGGCCACGGGGAGGTGGATCCGGCCCCAAGAGAGGGAAGCATTGGCCCCCAATTTTCTAGCAACAGAAGGCTTGCTGGAGCTGCTTCGAGGTATGCAGGGACCTGTATGGGTGAATCACTTGGGTGGCTGGGAGTGGAGATCCCCTTGCCTGGGTCTGAGGCTGTGGCAATCCAATTCTGTCTCTGAGTTTTCCCCAAAGTAGCTGTGTGACCCCAGATAAGTCACTGACCCTCTCTGCCCTTCCTTTTCCTTATCTGTACAGTGGAGATAATATGAACTTCACGGAATCCCGATGGCCCAGGCCTGTGAGAAAATGGAAATGAAAGTGCCTTGTAAACAATAAATGCTCAGCCTTTCTAAGTAAGACGAGGAACCCAAAAGTCAGAAAGGAAAAACACCAGATTTCACTACATGCAAAGTAGAAGCTTCTGTGGGAATAGAAATACCAAAAGTGCATTAAAAGAGAAGTGGCAGACTGCTGGAAAACATTTTCAACATTTATGACAACAGGCCTAAGAGCTATAGTGCAGATTATATATAGTCCTGACATATCAATAAAAGACAAAAAAGAAAATAGGCGAAGGATAGCTATAGAAGAAAACCCAGTAGACAATAAACGTAAGAAGAAAATGTTCATTCTACCACTCTCTCAACTCTACTCCCCCAGGTGGGCTCTGTTCCCTGCTGGGAGAAGGATGTTCAGGTATTGGGCTCGCGCTGGAGGCTGAGGCACTGCTCTCCCAACCCTTCTCCCAGAGTGCTTTAATTGCATCTCCTTTGTTGAGATTGGTTATCTACCACTAACCCAGGAAGTGCACATTGTATAACATTTATTTGTATCAGAATAGGATTTTGCATGCGTGTGTGTGTGTGTGTGTGTGTGTGTGTGTGTGTGTGTGGTGTGCTGGGGATTGAACCTAGAGACGCATGCTAGGCAAGCACTTTGCCACTGAGCCACATCCCAGCCCTGAGAAAAAAATTTAAATATCAATAATATTCAATGTAAGCAAGAATGTGATGTTGGTTTCCCACATACTATTGCGAGAGTGCGCACATCCATATGGTCTTTTTCAGAGAACACCGTAACTTTTTGTTGTTGTTGTTCTGGAGATTGGACCTAGGACCTTCACATTGAGTTACATCTCCAGACCTTCTTTAAAATTTTTATTTTGAAAGAGGGTCTCACTAAATCACTAAATTTCCCAGGCTGAGCTCGAACTTGCAATCCTCCTACCTCAGCTTTCCCAAATGATTATAGGCTTGTGGCACTATGCCCAAGTCCACTTTTAATGTGCCTATATTGGACCCAGTGATTCCTCTTTAAGAATGGAATCTGCTGAAATGATCACACATGTGCACAAAGGCTCGCATGCAAGGGTGTTCACTGTAGTACTGTTTACAACAGAGTAAAGTCAGAAGGAAGTAGACTGTCCATTGGTTAGAATGATGAGATAGATTAGAATGCCTTCATACTGTGGGATACAAATGCAGCAATTTAAAAAACAAGATAGATCTCTATGTATTGACACAGAAAGATTTCTAAGATGCATTGGTAATTGATAAAGCCTAATACAATGTACAGCTTTGATACTGTTTTTTAACTTTAGAGGATGCATGAACAGATGTACATGTGCACCCAGAGGCAGATTTTGGGAAGGGCATATATACGTAACTTACATGTGGCTGTCACTGGGATAGGGGCTCTAACTGGAAGGAGAAGGGTTTGGTAAGACTTCTATTTGGGGGAACTATACCCTTCTTTATAGACGACTGTCTTATAGTGATCAACAGTATAATGGAAAAAGAGAGAGAGGAAAAGCAAACAGAACAAAAGAGGGGATTGCCAGCGCCATTGTCCTGGCTTGGGTCCTGTGACAGCTGGTGGGAGGCTGGTGGGTCTGCTCATTGCCTTTGCTGTTCTTTCCCAACAACATTCTTGTTCCTCCTGCCTTCACCCGGACAACTTAATGCTCTCTGGGCTTAACACCTGCCCTGGCTCACTGTATCAGTTAGCTTTTGTTGCATAACAAACAAGGTCACAAGACAAACCACAAGATGAGAGAAGTTATTTGTAATTATATAACCAAGACATCCATATTTATTGCATGTACTACATTTCATTAATTTCTATGTTTTATTTTATACAGTTGTATATAATACCATTTTTAAATTTTATCCATTCTATTATTGGTGGATTCTTAGATTGCTTCTTGTTTAAGGCTATAAAGACAAATGAGGCAGTGTACCTCGGTACATGTGGGCACACATTTCTGTGGCATGCATGTCTGCTAGGGAATGGAGTTTGTTGGATAATGACGAATACATATTTTCCACTTAGGAAAATAATTTCAAACCATTTCTCCAATGCCTGTACAGACTTAAACCCTCTCCAGCCGTGTCCAAGATGTCCCCTGCTCATACCCTAGCTAACACTTGGTAAGATAGTTGATTTCTGTATATGTTGTTAGACAGAAATAAAATGTGCTTTTCAAAATATGGTTATTCAGTAATCTCAGATCCATATACTGGAAACACAGTACTTAGTGCCCACCCCATTCGTATGTCATTTAACAAGTATGCATACACATAGATCTATTTCTAGGGTCTTTATTTTGTACTATCAGTCTATTTATCTATCTGTGAGTCAATATAAACTGTCTTAACCAAATTATTATTATTACCTTGGGGTACTAGGGATTGATCCCAGGGGTTGTGTATGCTAAGCAAGCACTCTGCCACTGAGCTACATCTCCAGCCCTTTTTATATTTTTTATTTTCAAACAGAGTTTCACTAAGTTGCCCAGGTTGGTCTCAAACTTGTGATTCTCCTGAGTAGCTGTGATAACAGATGTGGGCCACCATATCCAACCTAGTATTTGATAGAGAAAGATTTTCCATTTTTCTCAAGATTGTCATGATTATTCTTGGCCCTGTATGTTTTTCCCCTTTGTTTTATTAAAGTTTAATTAGGCCACAATACAGTTCACCACGTCACTGCAGTTTTGCTATCTTTAAAAATTAGCACACATTTATTTACAGAATAATGGGTTTCATTGTGGCATTTTCATAAATGCATATAACATATTTGATCATATCCTCCCAGCTATTATCTTCTCTTACACTCCTTTCCCCCACCCTCTCATCCCCTTCTACTTCTCTAATCATCTCCCTTTTACTTTCTTTCTTTCTCTTTTTTGGGAGGGTGGTTTGAGACAGGGTTTCACTATGTAGTGCAGGCTGCCCTTGAACTCACTAGTGTAGCCCAGGCTGGCCTTAAAAATCTCAACAAGCCTCCTGCCTCAGCCTTCTGAGTGCTGAGATTACAGATATGCACCATCTTTTCTACTTTCATATCAACTTTCGCCCCCTGGATTTCACATATGAGAGAAAACGCAATGCTTCTATTTCTGAGTTTGGTTATCTCATTTAATATGATAATCTCTAGTTTCACCCGTTTTCCTACAAATGACATGATTTCATTCTGTTTTATGGCTGAAGAACTCCATGGTATACGTATACCACGTTTTCTTTATCCATTCATCTGTTGACAAGTGCCTAGGCTGGTTCCAGAACTTGGTTATTGTGAGTAGTGTCCCAATAATCATAGCTTTATGGGTATCTCTATAGTATGTGACTTTAATACCTTGGGATATATGCTGAGGAATAGCTGATTAACAGTAGTTCCATTCTTAACTGTATGAAGAACTTCCATACTTATTTCCATATCAGCTGTACTAACTGACATTTCCACCAGTGTATAAGCCCCCATCTTTGCCAGCATTTATCATTGCCATTATTTTATTTTATTATTGTAGTACTGACTGTTGAACCCATGGCCTTCACACTGAGATACATCCCCAGTCATTTCTACTTTATTTATTTGAAACAAGGTCTCACTACATTTCTAAATTGCCTAGGCTGGCTTGAACTTGCAAGCCTCCTGTATCAGCCTTCTAGGATGTGGAGAGGCACAGATATGTACCACCATGCCTGGCTATTCTTTGTATTCTTGATGACAGCCATTCTGACTGGGGTGGTATGAAATCTCAGTGTAGTCTGAATTGTTTTCCTAATAGCTACAGATATTGAACATTGTTTCATGTTATAATTGGCCATTTGCACTTCTTCCAAGAAATGTCATTCCATTCATTTGCCTGTTTGTTGATGGGATTACTTGATCTTTTTGAGTTACGTTTTCTTTTCTTTCTTTTTTTTAGTCCTTTGTATATTTTGGATGCTATTCTTCTGTTGGAAGAATAGTTGGCAAAGATTTTTAGTCTCTTTACTCTTTCTTTTACTGTGTAGAAGCTTTTTTCAGAGGTTCCTGGGGATCGAACTCAGGGCCTTGTTCTTGCTAGGCAAGCACTCTAGCACTGAACTAAGTCCCCTCCCCATACTCGCCCTTTTTTGTTGTTTTTTGAGACAGGTATCAGTATGTAGTTCAGACTGGTCTTGAATTCACTATGTAGCCAAAGCTGGCCTTGAACTCACAGTGATCCTTCTGCCTCAGCCTACTGAGTGCTGGGATTATAGGCATGCACCATCACAGTTAGCAGAATCTTTGTAATGTGATGTAATTCCATTTGTAGATTCACTCACGTTATTGTTTACTGAGCTCTCAGACTCCTATTGAGGAAGTTGCTCCTGATGCCTATGATACAAGTGCTTCCGCATGCTTTCCTCTAGTGGTTTTGAAGTTTTAGGCCTTACATTAAGGTCTCTGATCCATTTTGAGTTGATTTTTTGTACGGGTGGAGAGACAGGGATCTACTTTCATCTTCTACATGTGGATAGCCAGTTTTCCCAATTCCATTTGTTGAAGAGGTGGTCTTTTCTCCAATGTATCCTTTCGTCGTCTTTGTTGAGATTCTGATGGCTGTAGCTTTGTGGGTTTACTTCTGGATCCTCTATTCCATTCCTTTGGTCTGTGTGTCTGTTTTATGCCAATACCATGCCGTTGATGTTGTTTTGTTTTGTTTTACAATTGCTCTGTAATGTGTTTTGAAACTGGGTATTGTGATAATTCCAGCATGGCTCTTTTTCCTCAGGATTTCCTCGGCAATTTGGCATATTTTGTGCTTGCATATAAATTTTAAGATTTTTTTTTCTAGTTCTCTGGAAAAAAACACTGGCATTTTGTTGGGAATTGTATTGAATCTGTAGAGCACTTTCAGTGATATGGCCATTTTAATAATACCAACCCTCTCAATCTATCAGTATGAGTGGTCTTTCCATCTTCTAGTGTCCTCTTCAATTTCTTTCTTCAGTGTTTCATAATTTTTATTGCAGAGGTCTTTCACCTCTTTGTTTAGGTTTATTCCTAGGTGAATTTTTTTTTTTTGTTTAACAAAATTTTATTTTTTTTTTAAGTTTTATTTTTACCAAGAACATGTATTGGTACATTGTATACATAATGATCATAATCAACATGCTTATTTTGTACTGGAGAGGGGGGAAATCCTAGGTGAATTTTTGTTTGTTTCTTTGAAGTGATTGTGAATGGGATTGTTTTCCTGATTTCCTTCTCAGGAAGTGCATGATTGGTAGACAGCAACGAGATATATTTTTGTATTTTTTTCAATTTTTGTATTAGTACATGTATGCAGTACACAATAATCACATTCCTCACGGGGACTTGGAACCTGTACCTAGCACATCTTAATTCTTTTCATCCCCTTCTTCCCTCTCCATCTCTTGGTCCCTATGCATTTGCAAAAGTCTATGTCCTTATTTTCTATTACATTTTTTTATTTTGCTCTTTATTCATATTTTGAGTTTCTCATGTATTATATAAAAGAAACTATGTGATACTTAGGGTTGTGTGTCTGATTTATTTCACTTGACATTATGGTCTCAAGGTATATCCATTTTCCTACAAATGACTCAAGCTTAGCCTTTTTATGGCAGAGTAGTACTCCAATGTGTATAAATACGTTTTCTTTACCCATTCATCTGTTGATAGATATATAACTGCTTCCAAGATTTAGCTATTATGAATCATGCTGGTATAAATGTGGGTATGCTCATGTCACTGTAATATGATATCTTTTACTCTCTCAGGAAGATACCTAGAAGGAGAACAGTTGGGTTGAGTGGAATTTCTAATTTGAGTTTTTTGAAGAATCTCTATATAGATTTCCATAATGGTTTTACTAGTTTAGATTCTCACCAACAATGTAGAAGGGTTCCTTTGTTTTCCCCACAGCCTCGTCAACATTCGCTGTTATTTGATTTCTCCATAATAGCCGTTCTTTCCGGAGTAAGATGGAATCTCTGTGTTGTTTTAATTTGCCTTTCTCTAAAGGCCAGAGATGTTGAACAGTTTTTCATGTATTTATTGGCCATTTGTGCTTCTTCTGAGAAGTGTCCATTTCAGCTGCTCATTTTTCGATTGGGTCTTTTATTTGGGAGGGTCTAATTTTTTTGAGTTCTTTATGTATTCTAGATATTTATCCTCTGTCTCAGGAATAGCTGGCAAAAATTTTTCCCATTCTGTAAGTTGTCTCTTCACTCTGTTTGTTGTTTCCTTTGCTGAGAGAAGTTTTTGATTTAATATGGTCCCACTCGTTGATTCTTAGAATTACTTCTTGTGCAATTTGGGTTCTGTTCAGAAAGTCCTTGCATATGCCCATGTCTTCAAAAATTTAACTTATTTTATCTTCCAGCAGATTAAGTGTATCTGTTTTAATGTTTGTATCATTGATCCATGCATTTTGGTTTTAGTTTAGTACATGGAGAGAGATCTAGGTCTAGATTCAGTCTTCAGCAGCATGTGGATACCCAGTTTTCCCAGCACCATTTGTTATAGTGGCTGTCTTTCTTCCAGCATATGTTTTTGGCCCTTTGTCAAAGATTAGGTAGCTGAATGTGCATGAAGTTGTTTCTGCATCCTTCAGTCTGTTCCATTGATCTACATGTCTTTTTCCCCCTTCTTCTTCTTTGTTGTTGTTGTTTGTTTGTTTGTTTTTGTTTTGTTTTGCATATACAATGCTATTTTTATTTCTGTGTCTTTGAAGTATGACTAGAAGTCCAGGATTTTGGTGCCTCCTGCTTTGTTCTTGTTGCCTAGGATTGCATTTTCTATTATGGGTTTCTTCTGTTTCCATATGAATTTTAAGATTGTATTCTCTAGTTGTATGGGGAATGCTATGGATATTTTGATTTGCAATTGCATTAAATCTGTATATCAGTATCATGTTGACAATATTGGTTCTGCCTATTTAGGAACAGGATATTTTTCCATTTTCTGATGTCCTCTTTGATCTCCTTTTTCACAGTACTGTAGTTTTCATTGTAGATGTATTTCACTTCCTTGGTTAGGTTAATCCCTAAGTACAGTGAAACCTTGTCTTGTGAGCATAATTCATTTGAAAACATGCTTACAATCCAAAGCACTTGTATATCAAAGTGAATCTCCCCATAAGAAATAATGAAACTCAGGTGATTCATTCTATAACGCAAAACATATTCATATAAAATGATTAATATGATACAAAATAATAAAGAAAATACAAAATATAAAGAAAAATAAGCAAATTAACCTGCACTTAGCTTTGAAAATCTTCATGGCTGGTTGAGGGAGAGAAGAGTAAAGACGGTATCATGTAGGACGACTTTCACTATCACTAACAGAATTGCTGCTATCTAGTGGCTTAACAGACCCAATTTTCTTTTCATGCACCTTTAACAAAGAACTTATCCACTGACACTTGCTTTTGCCTTCTTTTGAGGATTTCATGGAAATGTGACACTGCATTGTCATTAAACAGATTCATTGCTTCCAGAAATGACTTTGGGAATACTCCCTCTGTTTGCATTTCATTACAGAGTTTGACGAGTATTGGCATTAGATCTTCCCTAAAGTTCTTGTAGAATTCAGCAGTGAATTCATCAGGACCTGGGCTTTTCTTAGTTGGTAATTTTTTTGTTGCTTCTTCAATTTTATTGCCTGTTACTGGACTGTTCAAAATTTTTATGTCTCCTTGATTCAGTTTTAATAATTCATATATATCTAGTAATCTACCTATTTCTTCTGAATTTTCCAATGATTACAACGCATGTCTTCAAAGCAGTTACTGATAATCTTCAGGATTTTGGTGGTATCCATTGTGATTTTTGTCTTTTTCATTTCTAATTGCATTGATTTGGGTCTTTTCTTTCCTTTTTTGGTAAGACTGGTTAGGGGTTTGCATTTTTTTTTTTTTATTCTTTCAAGGAACCAACTCTTCAATTTGTTGATACTTGTATTTTTTTTAACCTTAATTTCATTAATTTCTGTTCTGATCTTTATAATGTCTTCCCTTGTACTGGTTTGGATTTGGATTGTTCTTGTTTTTCTAGGACCTCGAGGTGCATTATTAGGTTATTTATTTGGACTGTGTTTTCTTGCTGTGGGCATTCACAGTGATAAAAATCCCTCTTAGAGCTGTTTTCATTGTGTCTCATAGGTTCTGGTATGTTGCGCTGGCATTATTGTTTGATCTAAGAACTATCTAATTTCTTCCTTGATTTCTTTTGTGACCTATTGATTAATCAAGCGGGTACTGTTTAATTTCCATGTGTTTGCATAATTTCCATTATTTCTTTTGCCTTTGACTCATAGTTTCACTACATTATGATCTGATAACATGCATGGGATACTTTTGATTCTTTTGCATTTATTTAGGCATGCTTTATGGACTAGCATGTGTTCTGTTTTGGAAAAAGTCCCAAGAGCTGCTGAGAAGAATACGTACTCTGCTTTTGTTGGGAGGAACACTGTAGATGTCTATTGTGTCCATTTGTTTGAAGGTTTGGTTCAATTTTGATATTTCTTTGTTGATTTTTTTGTCTAATTGATCTATTTGTGACAGTGGGGTACTGAGG
Organism: Hystrix cristata; assembly: GCA_004026905.1. NCBI lineage: Eukaryota > Metazoa > Chordata > Mammalia > Rodentia > Hystricidae > Hystrix > Hystrix cristata. Next base: position 9,617 of record PVJO010002490.1, on the reverse strand, counting down.
GTCCCCACTATAACTGTGCTGGTGTTTATCTAATCTCTTATCTCTAGTAGTGCTTGTTTTATGAGTTGAGTGTGTCAGTGTTTGGTGCATATTAATTTATAATTGTTACCTCTTCCTGTTAATTTTTTCTTTAACCATTATGTAGTGACTTACTTTGCCTCTTCTGATCAGTTTTGACTTGAAGTCTATTTTGTCTGAAAATAGGAGAGCTACTCCTGTTTTTTTCCAGGTTCCTATTGCATGGGATACTGTTTTCCATCTTTTGATTTTTTAATCTGTGTATTTATTTTTGGGTTATATACAGCACATTTCTGGGTTTTGTTTCTTGGTCCATTCTGCCAATCTTTGTCTTTCGGTTGGTGAATTGAGACCATTCACATTGAGAGTTATTACTGAAAATTATTGACTTATTCCTGTCACTGCACTGTTTTCCTCTTGCTAACCGCCTCCCTCTTTTGCTTAACTTCTCACTCTGCCTGGTGTATTCATTTCATGAAGCTTTTTGGCATTGTTGTCTTCATTTGCTCTTTCTAGGATATCCTTGAGAATTTTTTGCAGTGTGGTTTTGTGGTCATGAATTTCTTTTTTTTCTTTTTTACCAAGAACATGTATTGGTACATTGTTACATAATGATCATATTCAACATGGTTATTCTGTACCTGTACATGATGTTTCTTAGTTTTTTCCCCCTCTTCCCCACCCCTCCGTTCTGTTCCCCCACCCTTCCCTATTTGCAGCAGCTTTATTTACATTTTTCCCTTTCTCCTTTCTTTTCTTTTTCCCTTTCTTCTTTTCTCCCTTCTCCTTATCTAGTTCTCTCTTTTGAGTACTTTTTTTTACATAGTATCTATTATTTTCTACACAATAGAGTACTACTCTGCCATAAAAAGGATAAACTAGAGACATTTGTAGGTAAATGGATGCAACTTGAGAAGATATTCTTAAGTGAAATAAATCAGACACTCATCAGGGCACATCGAGTTGTTTCTCTGATATGAGAAACCATAAGTGTAAATAAGGCCATGAATTTCTTGAGATGCTGTTTGTCATGCAAATACCTCATTTCTCCATCAGTTTTGAAAGATAGTTTTGCAGGATGTATAAGTCTAGGTTGGAAAGTGTTTTCTTTTAAGGCTTGAAACTCTTCACTCCAAGAAATCCTGACCTTTAAGGTGTGTGTTGAGAAATCTGTTGTAATTCTAATGAGTTTATCTTTATAGTGATTCATTGCTTTTCTCTAAGAGCTTTTAAGGTTCTGTCGTTGTGTTGGACTTCTGAAATTTTGCTATGATGTGTTGTAAGAGGTTCTTTTTTGCTTAAAGATATTTGTGGTTCTACATGTGTCACTTATCTGTATGTTTCATTCCTTCCCTATATTTGGAAGGTTTTTCTGTTCTTATTTCTGTAAACAGAAATGTACCATTTATGCCATCTATTCTGTCTTCTGATTTTTCATTGATTCCAATTAGTCTTCTTTGTGTCATCTAGCAGCTGATAGATTCATTTTTCATGTTCTATTATTGTTTTTAAAGTATCTCTGAATAATTAATCACTGACAGCAGCCCTGGCTTCTGCTTCTGACACTCTGTCCTCATGTTGGTCACTTCTGCCATAGTTTCAGTAGAATTTTTTATCTCCTGAATTTCTGTTTGGAACCTTTTTGTGGATTATAATTCTTTGCTAAACTGGTCATTCATATTTTGTATCATTTTGTTTAGCTCAGCTAGTTTTTTGTTAGTGTCTTCTATAGACTCCTTGTTTGAAAAATTAAGCAATGGAAGAGGAGAAGGAGGAACAGAAAGTGAAATAAAGGATCCTATTAAAGAGTAAAAGAAGAATATTAGTAGAATTAATAAAGGTAACAGAAAAGATCAAACAAAAAGAAGATAAAAGAGAAAGGAGAAAAAAACAAAAAGTAAAGAGAACGGCAACAACAACAAAAAAGAAATACATTAAAAGGAAAAAGGAAGAAGAAAAGAAAAAGAGAAAAAAGAAAAAGGAAAATTCCCCACACCCCCAAAAACCCATGAAGAAAAAAGAGAGAAGATGAATTTAAAAAAAAAAAAGATTTCTCTATAGTTTTGAATGAGTGGTTTCTTTCCAGAGTGCACAATTTTGGGATCCACCAAGTCATGGTTTTGTCCAACTAGCTTCATGGCCTATGGGTTTGTGAGGTACCCACATGTTCTAGAGGCCCACTTTCTATTTGCCTTTGGCTATGGCTACCATCCAAGTCGAGGCATGTCTTTGATCACAGTAGATGAGGAAAACAATCAGACCTCTGATCTGTGCTGGATGTAGGCAGCAGGTCAGAATTTAAGCAGCCTGCTGTACTTACTGGCAGTACTTTCAGACCCAGTCATTTTTGAGTACCACACAAGCTGGGACTGGCTTCTCATCCTGGAGGTTGGGGCCTGTGTCATTCCTAGCCCGAGCTTAAACTTCTCAAAGGGGTCTGTGTCTAGCTTGTTCCTTGTCCAAAACTGTCTCCTGTGGCTGTCTCTCACCTGGTCACTGTGGGAGGGTTATACTGGGAATCCTAAAGTTGTTTTTTGGGTGTTCTGAGTCTCAGTTTTAAATAATCAACCTCTTCCCAAAATGGCACCTGACTAAACACTGTAATATAGTAGATGCCATACCAGTTTACCTTTCCAGCCCACCACATATAAGGACTCAGCTCAGAGCAAAATCCCACACTACTTTTGCAATTTACAACAGCTATGGGCTTCTCCTGGGGCCAGTGCTTCCAGCCTGGTCTGCTGTTTCTCCCTGGGGTTTCTGGTCCTGGGAGCTTACTCTGCCTCTGTGGAAGCAAGTTTCCTTTCACGAAAACTTCCAGAGTGCTTCGTTCTTTTCTGGAGTTGTGCTCCATTTCTCCAACTTCTCTGTAGCTTTTCATTCTCCTTCCCAGTTCCTGGAGATCTACTCTTTTTCTCTTTGCCAAATTGTTATTTTTCAGGTATCTGGATTTTGGGTCTCAGAGAGGCTGAATTTTGCTGCTGGTTGCTACTCCACCATTTTCAAGAGGCAAATTTTTGTATGTTGATTTGTATTCTGCTACTTTGCTGAATTTGTTTATCAATCGTAGGAGAGGTTTGGTGAACTCTCTAGGGAATAGAATTATACTATTTGCAAACAAAATACTTTCATTTTCTCCTTTTCTATTTGTATTACTTTTTTTCTCTTGCCTAGTTGCTTTGACTAGTTTCAAGTTCTATACTGAATAAGAGTGATGAAAATGGACAACCTTGTTTTATTCCTGATTTTAAAAGAAATGCTTTCAGTTTTTCCTTATTTAGTATGATGTTGGCTATGGGTTTGTTACATATAGCCTTTATTATGCTGAAGTATGATGATGCTTTTATACCAAGTTTATTCAGGGTTTTTATCATAAAGTGATGTTGAATTTTCTTGATGGTCTTTTCTGTATCTATTGAGATGATTGTGTGATTTTTATCCTTGATTCTATTTATGTGGTATATTATGTTTCTAGGAAAATTTATGTGGAGTACTATGTTTATTGCATAAGTTGAACCATTCTTGCATCCCTGGAATGAAACAAACTTGATCATGGTGTATTATCTTTTTAATGTGTTATTGAATTCAATTAGCACGTGTTTTGCTAAAGATTTTTGCATCTATATTTATTAATAATATTGATCTCCAGTTTTTTGTTTTGTATTGTTTTGTTTTCTGCTGTGTCCTAGTTAATTTTTGGTAGCAGGGTTATACTGGATTTGTAGAATGACTTGGAAGAGTCTCTGCCTTATTTTACGGAATAGTTTGATAAGCATTGGTATTAGTTCTTCTTTAAAAGTCTGATAAAATTCAGCAGAGACTCCACCTGGTCCAAGGCTTTTCTTTGTGCAAAGAATTTTTGTTACTGCTTCAATCTCATTGTTTGTTATTGATCTATTAAGACTTTTTGTATTCTACTGGCTCAATTCTGTCTAGAAATTTGTTCAACTTCTTCTAGATTTTCCCATTTATTAGCATGTAATTTTTCATAATATTCCCTACTGATCATCTAGATTTCATTGGTGTCGGTCTTAATATCTTTTTTCTCTGATTTTATTTATTTGGGTCTTTTCTCTCCTTTTAATTAATTAGCTAATGGTTTGTCAATTTTGCTTCTTTTAGAAGAAGCAGGTCTTGGTTTCATTGATCCTTTGTGTTTTTCTTTTGTTCTTGATTTCATTTGTTTCTGCTCCAATCTTTATTATTTCTTTCCTTTCACTGATTTTTTGGGGGGTTGCTGGGGACTGAAATCAGGGCCTCGTGCTTGCTAGGTAAGTGCTCTACCACTTGGACTAAATCGCCAACCCTCTCCTTTTACTAATTTTATTGGTTCTTGTTTTTCTCAGGACTTGAGATGCATCATTAAGTTCTTTATTAGATACCCGTTTTTCTAATGTAAGCACTTATAACTGTAATCTTCCCTTTTATAACTGCTTTTCCTGCCCCATCAGTTCTGGTGGGTTGTGTTACCATTTTCATCTGATTATAGAAAATTTTAAATTCACCCCTGATTTCTTCGGTGACTCACCACTTACTCAAATACATATGTTTAGTACACATATTTGTACATTTTCTGCAGTTTCTGTTGCTATATATGTCTAGTTTTGTTCTATAATGGTATGATAAGATGCATGAAGTTTTTCTAATTTCTTTTGTACTTGTTAAGATTTTCTTTATGAACTAAAATATGATCTATTTTGGAGAAAGTTCTGTGAGCTGCTGAAAAGAATGCTATTCTGCAACTGTTAGATGAAATACTCTGTAGATGTCTGCTAAAGCCATTTGGTCTGTAGTCTAGTATAACTCTGATATTTTGCAGTTATTTTTTAAAAATCTAGATGATCTATCTAGTAGTGAGAGTAGGATATGGAAGTCAGCCACTATTATGTTTGTGGTGTTCGTTTCATAATATTGGGTAGTCTGACAGTCAGTGTATGTATATTAACAATTATATCTCCTTGACACCTTGGTCCCTTTATCAACATATAGTGATCTTCTTTGTCTCTGATCAATTTTGGTTTGAAGTCTGTTTTGTCAGATATGAGCAGGGCTACTTCTGCTTGCTTTCAGATTTCATTTGTTTGGAATATCATTCTCCATCCTTTTATTTTCATTCTGGGTATGTGCTTGCTGGTGAAATGAGTCTCCTGAAGGCAATAAACAGATCAAATCAGCTAGTCTGAGCCTTTTAATTGGAGAATCCTCACCATTTATACTACAGTAATTGGGTTCTATTGGAAGGTATGCACTAGTTCCTGTCATTTTGTTGTTTTTCTTCATGCTATTTTGAATAGTCTATGTCCATTTCTTTCTCCCTTACTCACCTTACAGTTTTGATGGTTACAAAATTAATCCTGTTTGATTCTTTCCTAAATCTCATTTGCTTGTGCACACTTCTACTAACATTTATTTTTTCATGTGCTTTCATGATTGTGTTTGTCTTGCTTCCTCTTCAGTGTCTTCTGAAATGAGGCTTAGTGGTCACAAATTTCTTGGAAGGCTTTTATTTACCTTTGATCCTGAAGGATAATTTTGGTGGCTATAATAATTTAGATTAGCAGGTATTTTCTTCAAGGCCTGAAATACACCACTCCAGGCCTTCCTGGCCTTCCCAGTTCCTCCAGTGACTTCCTTTCAAAGTAACTTAGTGCTTCTCTGTTGCAGCTTTCAGTATTCTTTATCTGTTCTGTACTTTTGGCAGCTTAACTATAATAGGACACAGAAAGGTTATTTTCTGATCATGTGTGTTTGGGCTTCTGAATGTCTCCTGTACCTGGATATCTGAAATTCGGGGATTTTTCTGCTTTATTTCACTGAAAAAAAAGTCTATGCCTTGAGCTTTGGCTTCTTTGTTGAAACAATGTTCATACATTTGGTCTGTTAACCATGCCCCATAGTTGTTTTATGTTCCGTTTATAATTTCTTATTTTTTATACTATCTGAATATGGTAATTCATCAGCCTTGTCTTCCAGCCCTGATATTCTTTCTTCCATTTGAGCTACTCAACTGTGAGGCTTTCAACTGATTGTTTTTTTATTTGACTTATTAAGCTTTTCATTTCCAAGATTTCTATTTGGTTCTTCTTCAGAATCTCTATCTCTTCATTGAATTGCTCTTTCATATTCTATATTGTCTTCCTTAATTCATTCAGCTGTTTATTTGTATCTTCTTTGAAGCCACTGATCATTTAAATTAATCTTTTGAATTCTTTCTCTAACATTTCCTTCATTTGATATTTTTGGATGCAGCTACTGAAGAATTACGAACATCTGAGGGAGTTGTATTGCCTTGCTTCTTTATATTTCTTAGGTTTCCGTGTTAAGATTTGTGTATCTGTTGGGATGGAAAACTCTTCCATTTTATGTGGGGTCTTCTTAGTGAGCCTCACTCGAGGGCTTAATCCCCAGTGCCACACAATGAGGAAAAGTAAATTGTAGAAACAGCAACCACACAAAGACAAACTAGATACAGAAATACAGTAACAATCATTTAAAACCAACAACTATACTACCAATAGGAGAAGAAAAGAAAGGGTCAAAGATACTACACAGTAAGTCAAAAAGTTAAAAAAAAATAAAAGGTAAAAATAATAAATGAAAAATAAAAATGGGAGGGGTGGAGGAAAGGAAAAACAAAAGAAAAAGCAAAAATTATAAAAGAGGGAAAAGAGGATGAGAAGAGGAAAAAAGAGTGAAGGATAAAAAAACACACAAAAAATTTAAAAAGTAAATAAAATTCGATTAAGAAAAAAAAAGAGTAAAAATTTCTTCCATGCGGTGGTGTTTAAATTTGAGGAGTTTCTACATGGGCCCTCTAATACTGGAATTCATTACGTATGAGGAGGGTAGGGAGCTGCACCCGTGGTCTGTTATAGTTCCTCTCTCGCCCACCAAATAGGTTGTTGCTCTGTGAATACTGAGCTCTGCTTGCGTTTCTCACCAGGACTGGCTGGTTAATGGTATGTCATCTACCCGGGGGCTGCATTCATTCTAGAGGCTGCTGGTTTGCTTGTTTCGTTTGGGCACCCGGAGCCACTGCCACCCCAATTCACTTCGTATCATGTTAGGTGCCAGTTTGGTGCCCCTCTTACTCCAGAGGCCCATTGTCTGTGCATCCAAGGGCGTGGCAAACTTCCAAGAAGGGTCACATCTCCAAATGCATCGGAGAGTTGGGGAAGCAACTAGACCACCGACTTGTGTGCTGGAGGGAGGCAGCCCCAGGACCTGAACAATCCGCTGGCCTTGGTCCCAGCACTTTCAGGCCTAGTTCCCTCAGAAAATCACATGCAACAGGTCTTGCTCCTCACCAGAGAGGCAGTGCCACTGACGGCCTGAGCTGTGCACTGCCTAAACTTCTCACTGGGTCTGAGTGACCCTCATCCTCTCTGTGAATTTCTTGTAGTTGTTTTCTGCCTGGTCACTGAGGCGGGCTGTTCTCCAGTGACCCTTACTTGTGACCGAGTCTCTGAATTGATCACCAGAGTGACTCAGTTCAAAACAATAAGCCTCTCTCAAGGTGGCTCCTGGTTATAGCACTCCAAAATATGGCAAGTGCAGCAAGGCATTTCTTCAAGGAAGCCAGCCTGTTATCCAGGAGGAGTCATTCTGAGGACCAAATTCCCCACCGAATTTACAACGTGCAGTAACCATGGGGTTCTCCTATGGTCAGTTCACTGTTCATCGCTGGGGCTGCCAGCACTCTTCTTCGGATGGCCCTGCGCTTATGGAGATGAGCTCCTCTCCCCCAGGCCGCCAGGATGGCCGATGTGCACTAATTTGTACTTTTCTCTGACATCCCCTTCTGCTTATCGGTGCTTTTTAGTTTTTCTGTCACCAATTTGTTTTTATTCCCATAGTTCTTATTTTCTTTCTAGCCTCAGAATATAATTTTGCTTTTGCTGCCCTAACTCTTCTCATTGCCAGAGTTAAACAAAAGTTACTTCTATTCCACCAGTTCACCCAGAAGTCTCTAAAACTTTACTAAAAAATTCCTCCTCTTCTGTTACTTTTGACAAATGTAAATAGTAGTGTTATCATTACGCCCTTACAGTATAGTTCCACTATTACCAGAGTATTTTGTGATTCCTTGTAGTCAATGCCCCAGCTCCACCCCTGGCAACTAGTGATCTGTTTCCTATTTGTAAGACTTTCATTTAAATGAAGTTATATAGTATGAAGCCTTTTGAATCTAGATTCTGTCTGTTAACCTTAAATATTTCAGATTGATCCATGCTGCGTATATCAGAAGTTTGTCCATTTTATTATTGAGCAGCATGCTACCGTACAGATATTCCATACTTTATTTATCCATCCAACAGCTAAGGGACATTTGAGTTCGGTGACCATTAATCCTGATATGTCAATTTAGTTGGATTACGATATGCCTAGTAGATTAGTAAAACACCCCCGGGTGTGTCTGGGTAGGTCATGGAAGCGTTGCCTTGTGTACTGTGTACGCTTCCCTGCCTGTTCCTCTCCAATTTTGCTCCGCTGTGCTGCCTCCCAGCACCATGAACTAAGCAGTTTTCCTCTGCCACACCCTTCCGCCATGCTGTTTCTGCCTTGGAACCATCCAGTCGTGTATTGAATTCCCGGAACTTGTGAGGCAAATTAAATCCCTCCTCCTTTAAATTATTGGTATTGGGTGTCATGCCTAAGCAATAAGAGAGCTAATACAAGTTCTTTCCATTCTGAGGCAATTACAAATAAAGTGGCTATAAGTATTTGTGTAGAGGGTTTTGTGTGAACATAAATTTCCATTTCACTTGGAGTACCCAGGAGTGAGAGTAACCAGATTATATTGTGTTTTCTTTCTAACTTTATAAGAAACTGCCAAACTAACTGCCAAATTGGCTGTACCATTTTGTCTCTCTACTAGCAGTATAAATATGACGGTTCTAGTTGGTTGCTCTTCATCCTTGCTGGGACATGAACTTGTCAGGTTTTCTGTTCTTTAGGGTTAACCACTGCAAGAAGTAGTAGTGTTTCATTGTGCTTTTAGTTTGTATTTTCCTAAAAATAACAATGTTGAGCGTATTTTGATGTGCGTATTTTTCTATCTGTATGTCTTCTTTGTTCAAATGTTTGCTTGTTTTATTGAATTGCTTCCTTTTTATTCATTTTTGAAAGTTCTTTGTGATATTCTGGATACATACTCTTTAGAAGATATACAATTTCCAATAATCTTTCCTGGTTTGTGGTTTGTATTTTAATCACCTTTTTTTTTGTTTGTTTTTTTGGTGCTTGGGATCAAACTCAGAGCCTTGTGCTTGCTAGGCAAGTGCTCTACCACGTGAGCTAAATCCCCAGCCCAATCATCTCTTTCAGAGAGTAGACATATTCAATTTTGGTAAAGTCCAATTATCAATTTTTATAGATCATATGGATTGTTTTTAGTGTGTATTTAAGAACTTTTCCCCTAACCCTCAAGGGCACAAGGTCACAAAGATTGTCTGTATTTCTTGTAATAGTCACATAGTTTTACATTTAGCTTTGTTTTTATATAGAGTTTGAGGTATAGATCAAGGTTTTGTATGCTTGTTTAATTTTTATTCTTTGTTTTCTGTATATGGGTGTTCAGTTATTCCTGCATAGTTTTT